>OX578144.1:50127262-50362262 GCA_951213105.1 Amaurobius ferox
AAATGCACAATTAAAATGTTTGTAACCTACATATTGGACAAATGCATTTATTAAAATGTATGTAACTAAAATGTATGAAATATAACGACATACCAAAGTTGGACTTTCTAGCTGCTTCGGTTCGCGAGTTATTATCTCAAAACAAATACAATCTTATGACGGTCCCAATGGCTCACCCGATAAGGTTCAAAATCCAAAAAATGAAAAATATATCACTAAAGACATTGATATACTAAAAAATTTGGACTTTCTAACCTGT
The DNA here is from genome assembly GCA_951213105.1 of Amaurobius ferox. Lineage (NCBI taxonomy): Eukaryota > Metazoa > Arthropoda > Arachnida > Araneae > Amaurobiidae > Amaurobius > Amaurobius ferox. The sequence continues at coordinate 50,127,522 of OX578144.1, forward strand.
TTTCAAGTTATTCCTCCAAAACGAGTACGTTGAAGAAGATCGAAAATTTTCCGTTTATAAAATGTGTAATGCTTATATCTCGAAAAATAAAGTGCTACAAATAATTTGTAGTTCATTGTTAACCTTAGAAGGATATATATTTTAATTTTGGATCGAGTTCTTAGTTTTCGAAATATAGTGGTTGCAATTTCTCAGATCTTGCGATATCGACTAATCATGGTCCAGCTTGTATAGACTTGATATTCGCTCTTAATTTCGAGAAAGATTAAGTTGTTTCAATTATGGATCTTACTTCAGTCATCACAGGCCTCTATTATCTGTTGTAAAAGAGACAAATAAAACTGAAAGCAGAGAATAAACTTATTTAACTTTATTGGAGTTTTATTTTACAACACGTTTATTCATTCAATATCATTTCGTCTCCATCAGACTGGGCCACTGGAGCAACCGCCGATTTTTACTTCCCCTGCAATACATGATAATGTATAGGAAAAGTATTGAAATCTAACTAATAGATCAAACTATATTGCTAATAGATACTAACTAATAGATAACTAATAGATGACTATAGATAACTAATAGATAACTATACTAACTAATAGATAACTATATTGCTAACTAATAGATCAAATTTTACAAAATTTGGTAGATAAGTCACTTGTGGGATACCCTGGTGCTGATTAGATTTTGGTACTCTTCGGAAAAAGAACCTGCCTTTTTTTTTTGCGAAATGACCCGCAAAAATCGTCAAAATCTAAAATAAAAAACTACGTATGCACAAATACATTAATTAAATGCTTGTTTTATATGTAATTTTTAACGATCAAAAGAATAAGATCAATCGCATTACACTAAGTCTAGCCGTTCTTGAAATATTTTAGTTTTTTCGCATTTTCGCTACACCACTTTAGAAAATAAGCCCAACTACCAAATGAAAACGAAAATTGAATTAAAAGTGCAAATTCAGTGTTATTTAAAATAATTAGGGGTGCTATTTTGTGCAGTTAAACTGAATTTAATGAATCATTGAGGAAATAAAGAGAACTTGAATACGAGTCTGCAGGGAAAGTCATGTGCTGGCCCACACCAGAGTTTTTCTAATAGCATTTAAAACGAAAATTTTATGCATTTAAATGATATAGCGTTGTATCACGTCGCCAGCAATAGCCAATGTTTCTGTAACACAAATATTATTATAATGATCTTGCATTTGATTATTATGCTATTAAAAATGTAAATCCTTTGGGAAAGTCAAGTGCTCCCCTCACAATATTTTTACATTACCCGACCATAGGTTTCCTCTTTAGCTAGTGCGTATGTGATGTTAATTCATTTCAGTATGAATGGCTTTTCAGTCTGGTGGTTTGTCTAGACGTTCTCCGTATGTGCCAAGCTCTTCATAAGTTTACGGAATAATTTCCACGCACAAACCATTATCCGTATCCACCTGTCTTGGAAAATATGATATGTGGTGGTACGCTGGATACCATATTAATGTATTAAAGGGACATTTGAGGGCCTTACTGATATGATTACAACTACTAAATTTAGGGAGCTGCACGGTAAAAATTTTGGACTGCACGGTAAAAATTTTGGTCATTTTCTTGGTTGATACTTTTTCTGAGATTATATACAACGAATAATATTCAATTTTTATCCTTGTTTAATAAAAGTTTCACTTCCTTTTGAAAAAAATCAGTGCTTAGCCCCGCGATTTGTTTGAGTGGTGTATCTAAAGGATGAGTACATGACTATTCCTTACATACTGCAATAACTTAACTTCTTTCCCAGCTAGATAATGGTGTACAAGATCCACGACACAATGTTCTTGGTATTAAATTAACACGACTTAAATTAAAATTGGATGCTTTGGACAAATTATGAGTCCAAACAGAGAGACTTATTTAGACTCACTTGCGAAATCGTCATAAGAAAGCAATTAACTGTTAATGAATATCGAGTGAAGTAAATTATTTTTGATGTTATGTAATTTTTTTATATAAAGTTCATTCAAAAATCGTACACTATATCGAGTTGGATTCAATCGAACGGTTCATGCTAGCGTTCGAAATTTTCTGTCATTCGTTTTCTAATAAAATAATACTCCAGGAATAATTATTTATTTGTCATTATTGAAGATTCTGATCAATTAAAAAAATTTTCAAAAATTCATTCAAAAATTAGAAGATCATCCGAGCATTCGACCGCGTTTAAATTGATTCATTGATTGTACAAATTGTACCAATTTATTTTCGAAACGCTTATTCGTTCGTGAGATATCGTGTTCACAGACTCATATACACGCTGACACATACACACACACACATACAAACATCACCTCAAAAAGGTTCGATTCGAGTCCAGCGTTTCTTAAAACGCGCTCTTCTGCCGAAAACTCGAATTCGAATTTTCGACCCCGTCACAGTACTTTTCCTATACATTATATTATATATGCAGGGAAAGTGATAGAAGCTTTCATGTGACAGTACTCTTTTAGCACGTTTCAAACATTGAGGTATGTATGTTCATTTTGCAAAAGTACATACATACAATCTAGCACATTTAGACTATTTTACACTAATAATCCAAACAAGATATTAAACCCTCATTCATATGATGCGGTGCTTACAGTTATGTAAAAAAATTCCCTCCCATCCGCCCGCCTGCAGCGCTTTCGCTCTTAATGCTTCAAGAGACCTCTGCTGATCAATATTATTAATTATTACGCAACACACGATCGCAACACACGATGTGTCACGATCATTACGCAACACACGATGTGTCACGATCTGCGAAACTCATATTTTAAATCAAGATTATTAAATTAATTTCTATAAAACGACAGGAATTATCCAAAACATTGGAATTTCGTCAGAGTTACAGTTGACATCGATGACTTTAAATGGCCGTTTCTCTAATAAATCTCCTTAGAGTTAATTTTTAATGCAATTGCATAGGAAAACCGTATGGCAGCTACACGACGTGACAACGTTTTAAGGGCTAACTGCCCAATTTGTGGAAAAGGGGGAGAGAGCTATCTCGCTCCCTTTTAGAGATAGAGAAAAAAAAAGTCAATTACGAAGTCGTAGAGCGTTGCCAAATTAGTACAAACGTTTTTGTTTGGTAGCAAAAGCTGCAAATAATTGTCTAAAAATATTTTTAAAAGCATGTGATTCTTTAAACTGCAAAATCGTTTAGCAACAGCTGTGTAGCAAACAATTTAATAAATTTAGTTAAAATGCTAATTGCTTTATTTGACAGACGATTTGATGGTAGGCATTATCGTAATCGAAGCCAGAAAAATAAATTCCATCTGCAGTATTGTATCCTTATGCTATGTGTTTGATACTTCGTCCTATTTTTATTTCGATTTTATGAGCCATGCTTACTATGTTCACTAATGAAGAATATTGGAAATGATCCATATTTTTGGAGATTATCACTGGAATGCCAGTGCAGCCGAACGATTACGCGCGCAGTGTAACGTTTTATTTAAGGGGGGGGGGGAGAGGTAAGAGTATATTTCCTCGTTTTCAGGATTCTTTTAAGTTTTTTATTTCGGATAAATTTTGGTACTAATTTGGTAACGCTCTACAAATTTTAATTGATTATTTTCTTTATCTCTAAAAGGAGGCGAGATAGCCCCCTCCCCCATAATAAGGGAAGTTAGTCCCCCGAACGTTGTCTCGTCGTGTAGCACCACAGGGGTGTACTAAGCAGCTGCATTAAATAAATAACGATAACTCTCTTCATTCTCGAGAAATTTCTCTTGATACGGATTTTCCTAGACACCCCGTATACAGTATGTTACGTGCCGACTAATTTGCATGGTAATAAGAAAATGATGATATTGAAAAGAAAAAGCTCACCTATAGAATGTTTTCTTATTTTCTAGTTTATTCATATCAGGAATTTGTTCTTTATTGGAATATTGGATTTTCTCTTACTATCTAATACGCGGTCTTAAAACTCCAGAAAATGTCAAATCAATCTTCCTATTTTTCTTTCGTTTGCTCTACTATCCATGTGCTATTGAGTATTGATTCTAACCTAGTTCGGTAAAACTCTCTTTTCCTATCGTTCTTTCAATGATTCGTCCTCTTGCCGTTTTTTTTTTCTCATTGTTATGCAGAGATTTTTATCATTCGCTGTTGCTGTATTCTATCTATATATAAGTGATAATTGCAGCATATTTATAAATATAGTGGAATTTCTTTATTTCGAATTTGGCGGGGCTTAAAATTGTGAGTTCAAACAATTACGAAAAACAATTTTTCCAATGGAATTCAAATTTAACGTTTTTCCGGAATTTTTTTTTTTTTTTTTTTTTCATTTTAATCAGAGTACTGGTTTGAATGATTGATGTTCGAAATTTATATAGGTTGTTGTTCGATTTTATATCAAAACTATCCATATAATAAATAGTAAACTAAATAGTAATATAAATAGGCGTAAAACTCTACAATATCAAGCAGTAAACTACATGTTAAAATGTTTATTTTGTACACATAGATTTATAGTATTTTTACTTTTTCCTGCAGTACATAGTTCACTGATGTCTAAAAGTTAAACAACAAAGTGGTAAAAAAAAAAAACAAAAAAAAAAAACGATTAAATTTAAACGAACAAAAAAAAAAAACGATATTTATTCCATTTCATTGAAACTTTCACAGATCATGGGGTATAACAAAAGACACTAGCGTAGGGGAATGCAAAGAAAATGATCAATAAATAATTAAATAATAGAGATAAACAAAAACATAGGATTTTGGGCGACAAAAACAGTTCATTGGTTGAGGTCTGTCAATACGGAATGGGGATGACCTCTACTGGAAACACATGCCCGACAACGTCGATTTATGCCAAGAATAAGATCATCTATGGCGATTTGGGGTATCTATGCCCATTCAAGGAGTAGACATGTTCTTACCTCGTAAAAGTTTAGGGAAGGGTCATGGAGAGAATTTAAACGTCTTTCAAGCATTTTTTGACGACAATCTATGAAAAACATAATTACTATACCATCTCTTATAGAGAACGCAAATTATTTACGACCCTCTAGTCTAGACCCCCCCCCCCCCTAACATGCGGAGTTCGTTGCTGAACATTGTCGTTCCTGTCTACACGCAGTTGAACTCACGATGTACGCTTAGCAAATTAAGTTAAATTTCTTTTATTTACCTGTCTGCCAAAGCGATAGGGATTATGAGAGAAATTTAGCATAATTTTCTAAGATATTGAATTTTCATCAGTTTGGCGACATTTTTATTAATTTAGCGTCAGTTTTGTTAATTTGCTGAGATTTTTCAATAATCGCCAAGTTGGATATATTTCGTCAAATTGTTCGTAAATGACACCAAGCTATACAGATAGATGGAGATAAGGGCTTTTCTTATTCTACTATATTTTGCAGAAATGATAATCTTGTTGATAAATTTTAGGCGTGTGCATATGCTAACTTGTTTAATCGTGCTTATGTTAATGTGTTTTGCATTTATTTATAAATATCTCCTTAAAGTCTGACAACATCTTGCTACTGAATTGAATTTCGAAACGGAAATTTCACGTGAATTAAATCTATAATGGTCCTCTCTCTCTCTCTTATCCTTCTCTCAATCTCATTAGAATATGCTGTGGAATGTCTTATAATGATCGGCTTCGTTTCTGACATATTTTTCTTCCTATTCTTCGAATATACCGAAGATCTTTCTTAATCCTCTAATGATAATTATTTCCTGGCTTCGCAAAGGAGGTGCCCAAAATATATTTTAATGGTTTTCATATATTTTAATTGTGAATTAACTGCGTTCTTCATTGTCTTGTTAAAACTTATTTTGTTTTGTTACTTTATTTAAATATATCTGTTCAACATTCCATCCGCTAATTTTCATTTTCTCATAATATTGTATAATAAGTATTGTTTTATTTAAAATGTTTGAATTTGAGATTTTGGTAGGATAAGCACGTTTTATAACTTTTGAACCTATTTCAAACCTTTTTAGAAAGATATCCACCTGCGCGCATGCGAAAGAGAGAGAGAGAGAGAGAAGGGGGGGGGGGGATACGATAACTGAAGAACGGATGCACCTACCAATATTAAATTGTACCGCTATTAATGTGTAGATACACTAAGTGGCCAAAATAAAAAGTCGCGTTGTGGATTTAAATATGCAAATACTGGGACGTAAGGAGTAATGATGCATTTCGAAATTTTGCATAAGTTTGTGGGCAATACAACCTTTAAATGTAATGGGATCAGCATGCAACTGATCAAGTTCATAGCGATCATGGCTGAAGACGTTATCAGCAGTTGCGGAAAAGATGTTAAGGAATTCAAAAAGGGCCACATTCTTGACCTGTGTCAATTGCAGAAGACGTACAAGGAGATTGCTGAAATCATTGGCACCTGATTACGAACTGTCCAGCGCATCATTAAATCTTGAAAGATGGCAATGAACCACCAACTTCACAGAAAATGTGTGGTCGAAAAACAATCCTGAATAATCGTGACCGAAGATCATTAAAACGCTTAATCAAACCAAATCTAAAAAACTGACACTAGAACTCACAACCATGTTCTGTAGTAGAAGCAAGACAATTTCTACTATCACGATGAAACGAGAACTCAAAAGACTGGGATTAAACTGCAGTGTTGCATAAAAGGTAATTACTGGTTACCGAGAGTAATCGGGAAAAAAAAAGACTCCAATTCTCCAAGGAACATAAAGACTGGATTGTTGACCAATTGGGGAGGGGGGAATCATGTAGTCTAATGAGTTCGGATTTACTTTCTTCCAAAGAGATGGACGCAACAAGGTTAGAAGAGAACTGCATGAAGCATTGGGCCCTTCCTGTACTGTACCCACTGTACATGCATCAGCAGGAAGTGTTATGATCTGGGGCTGCTTCTGTTCATCTAGTCTAGAATCAGCAACACTATGCAGCAATAAAAAGTTAAGTTAGCTGAGTATCTAAGCATACTAAATTAACAGCTTATTCCATCAATGGCATTTTTCTTCTCTGAAGGCAATGGTATATTCCAGGATGGCAACATCACAATTCATCGCCCTAAAATTGCGAAAGATTGGTTTGAGGAGCACAAGACCTCATTCGTAACTTGAATTAACCACCACAAAGTTCTGACCTCAACATCATTGAGGGTATGTGAGATATACTGGAGAAGCATCTAAGGAGTAATTTCACTCTTCCTTCATCAACCAAGGATCTTGGCAAAATGTTACTGCAAATTTGGCCATAAATAAATGTTGAGACATTGCATAAATTCATAGATACAATGCTACGATGAATATCTGCTGTAATTCGTGCTAAAGGTGGTCCAACAAAATATTAACATGCAAGATTTTTTTTTTTTTTTTTTTTTGCCAGAAAGTGTATGTTACGTGAAGAACTAGAATATAATGTTTGCTAATAACTTGAATTGTTCGAATTTTAAAATTTGTCTAGCATTAATGGAAAACAGTAGTGATTCTCAGTAGAGGTCTGCACGTGCTGAAATTTCAGACTTTTACTCAACTGGACCCGACAGAACCATACTGCTCCGTCCCAAAATAATTTGTATTAATATGTGTTAAAAACTCGAATTCGTGATTTCTTTGTACAAAGAATCACGATTAAAGTTGGTTTATTTTTAAACATTATTTTTACATAGCTGAAATCAACATAATAATTTCATGTTTCATGTAAAATTCATTTAAAACGTTTCCAATATTAAATATAACCCGACTTTTTATAACGTAAGCCCGAGTATGGTCCGTCTCGAAACAGTGTTTTAAAATGACCCGGCCCACTTGTCGGGCCGGACCAAAGCTCGTGGGTCAGGTTCAAACCCGTGCAGACATCTAATTCTCAGAACAATGATGGTTATATGCAGTATATGAATTAATAATTTGAACTACGTTCTTGATTTTAATGATATCAAAATAGTACATATATATGTATATATATATATATACACACACATATATATATACATATATATATATATATATATATATATATATATATATATACAGGGTGTCCCAAAAAGATTGAAATGCGCTTTAATGCATTACCTGTTGGAGATAAGTGGGCAATGTAAATTGCAAAAATGCTGAAAGTAAGGTAGGAAATAAGACTACGGTAATGAAATAGTCCTCCCATTCATTTTCAAAAAGTTACACTTTTTAAATTTTTATACGACCCCCTTAGACAAATTGGGTCAATCAGAAAATTTTTATTTTTAATGCAACAAGATCATTAAAAAGCCCCGCATCTCTGTATCTTTAAAATCAACTGAATTATGATAAAGTAAAAAAATCTGACTTATGCCACTTTTCCATACCACGTGAAATACTGTTTCATCAGTGAAAATAGGGATCATAAACAAATTGACGATGGCAATTGTTTAAATCAAAAATACTTTAATATGTGTCAAATTTTTTTTTATCCCAAATGCACCTAAATAAAGCATTACGCAGACAGAGATCATATAAAGCAGTGGTGCTCTCTACGCGGTTGGGTATCCTAAGTATTATCATCCAGTTTTATCCTTTTTGTGATATGTCACAAATTTACATTTCTAATTTGATATAGGGTCTCCATTTACAATGTTCAATTAAATATAACTCGCTCAATTTTAAAGATACAGATATGCGGTTTTTAACACTTTACAACATAGTTGAAAAGTGTTTATGACTTTTTTCATTCTGTCTGTCTGTCTGTCCGTTAGCAGGATAACTGCCGTAAAAATGACTTTATCAAAATGAAATTTTAGTATGTTGTTCAGACGGTCTGTGAGACCTATGGGAATATAAATGAATAATATCACCCAATTAGTTTTGGATTGATCCCGGGTTGAAAAAATGAAATACATTGAACCCTATGAGACCTAATTTTTCAAACATTTTTTAAGCGAATTTAAAATTACCAAATTGCTTCGAAAGTTTTAGGAAATTATCCCATAAAATATATAAAGAAAATGTCAGTAAAATATGTTAGGTAGTTTTTCAAATAAAAATTGTTTAATATAGGGAGAAAAACAACTTCAATTAAATTCTGACTCTTGCTATATTCTCCAGAAAGAAAAAAGAGATATATTTTATAAAAATTGTTTAATATAGGGAGAAAAACAACTTCAATTAAATTCTGACTCTTGCTATATTCTCCAGAAAAAAAAGAGATATATTTTATAATAAATATCTTTCCAAGAGTTTAATTATTTATTTAAAAATATTACCGTGGAATGTATCGCATTTTAGAGATGTTTAAACCAGGCAAATTATATTTCAATGCCGTCATTTGAATGCAGTTGATTTTTTTCGATGAAGTTTTAAGTTTTCAAATATAATAAATTAATGTAGTATTTTGATAATTTTAAAAGTATTACCGAGGAATATGTATCGCATTTTACAGATGTTTATATAAAATTGCATTGGAGTTGGAAAGTGTTTTATAATTAATGCTTTATGCATGATTGATCTTTCTTGTTTTTAATAATCTTGTTGCATTAAAACTAAAAATTTTCTGATTGACCAAATTTGTCAAAAGGGTCGTATAAAAATTAAAAAAGTGTAACTTTTTGAATATTAATGGGAGGGCTATTTCATTAACGTAGTCTTATTTCCTACGTTACTTTCAACATTTTTGCAATGTACACTGCCCACTTATCTCCAACAGGTAAAGAATTAAAGCGCGTTTCAATCTTTTTAGGGCACCCTTTATATATATTGATAATCCAAATGCATCTATTGGGATCACTAAATTATACCAAAATTTTTGAAGGAATTATTTTCGAACGAAAACGGATAAAAATTTTCATTTTTCATGTATTCTGATTCCGATCATATTACAAATAGAGCTATAAAATATAAATGTTTGAGAGTGTCAAATGAAGACTCTCACTCCAGATATATCGTATTAATTTTCCTGAAATGGAATGTTTATTAAAATATCAATTTTTAACACTTTATAACAAAGTTGAAAAGTGTTTATAACTTTGTTCATTCTGTCTGTGTCTGTTTGTCTATCCGTTAGCACTATAACTGCCGTAAAAATGACTTTATCACAATGAAATTTTAGTATGTTGTTCCGACGGTCTGTGGGACCTATGGGAATATAAATAAATAATATCACCCAATTAGTTTTGGATTGAACCCGGGTTGAAAAAATGAAATACATTCAACCCCATGGGACCTAATTTTTCTAACAGTTTTTAAACGGATTTAAAATTCACAAATTGCATCGAAAGTTTTAGGAAATAGTCAAATTATTTCATAAAATATATAAAAAAAATTTCAGCACAATATATTCAGTAGTTTTTTAAATAAAAATTAAAATAATAAATACACCCTTTATATGAAGAGATCACGTGACCATTATACGAAGAGATCACATGACCCACTTCAAAATAAAATATGGCATCCATCTTGTGTCAAAATCGTGATTTTTAAAGTTCTTTTTATTAACACTTTTTAACACTTCACAACAAAGTTGAAAAGTCTTTATGACTTCTGTCTGTCATTCATTCTGTCTGTCTGTCTGTCCGTTAGCACGATAACTGCCGTAAAAATGACTATCAAAATGAAATTTTAGTATGTTTTTCAGACGGTCTGTGGGACCTATGGGAATATAAATAAATAATATCACCCAATTAGTTTTTTATTGAGCCCGGGTTGAAAAAATGAGATACATTGAACCCTATGGGACATAATTTTTCAAACATTTTTTAAGTAAACTTAAAATTCACGATTTGCTTCGAAATTTTTAGGAAGTATTCACATTATCCCATAGAATATGTAAAAAAAAATTCAGTAAAATATGTTAAGTAGTTTTTTAATTAAAAATTATTTAATATAGGGAAAAAAAAATTCAATTAAATTCTGACTTTGGGATATCCTCCAGAAAGAAGAGAGAGATATATTATATAATTAATATCTTTCCAAGTGTTTAATTGTTTTGCATATAAGAGAGGCTTCACATTTTAAAATAAATTTGGTAGATAACAATTTTTCATTTTTTTTTAATTTTATATCACTCTTCATGATATACTTATTTGATGGCATTTTAAATGCACTTTCTTACGTCCTAGTGAGTTAAAATTTGGTACACAGCTTAAATTTGTTGAAAATTTTATTCGACAAGAATTTGATGGATCTTTAAATATAGATCATACATTTTTTTAGAAATGGCCTGAAAATAATCCCCGTTCACTTCTATAAATCATTGTTGTAATATTGTTAAAAATTCTGATATGGACAGCACATGTCTTTCCCTGCAGACTCATATTCGTTCTCTTTATTTCTTCAATAATAATTTGAGTTTATCTGCACAAAATAACAACCATAAGTATTTTAAATGACATTGAATTTACACGTTAAACTTAAATTTGGTTCTCATTTGATAGCTGGACTTATTGTCAAAGGTGGCGTAGCGAAAACGCAAAAAAACTAGAATATCTCAAGAACGGCTAGTCCTAGAGTAATGGGGTTAGTCTTATTCTTTTTGTTGTCAAAAATCACGTATAAAATAGGAATTTAATTGATATAATTGCGCACACGTAGTCTTTTATTTTTATATATAACGATTTTTGCGGGCCATTTCGCAAAAATAGCCCGTTCCTTTTTCTCAAATCGTACTAGAATAACCTACAAATGATTTATATACAAAATTTTGTTAAATTTGGTATATAAATCACTTGTAGGTTATTGAAAAATTATGCACCAAATTTTGTTAAATTTGTTCCATTAATTTTTAGCTAGAGTGGATAAAGGCAATTTCTGCGGCCATTTCGCAAAGAAGGCAGATTATTTTATTACAAATCGTACTATAATCTAATGAACATCAGGATTTCCCACAACAAACATACGTACCAAATTGTATGAAGTTCGGTCCATTAGTTTTTCAATTAGAGTGGATGTAATACCACACAGACACACAGAAATATACACAGATACACCCTTACACACACAGACGTCTTCCTAAAAATAGTTTTTTCGTGTTCTAGAAGTCCCAAAACGTGTAGATCCTTTGAAAATTCGAGTTCCGATCTTCGGCACGATTCCAGTACTTCATACACACATATATTATCTGTGCATCTGTGTATTATCTGTGTATCTAAATTCCGTGCGTATGCAATTACAATAGTTGTGATTTTAAATGATCCCTAAACTTTTATTATTTCTTCAACGAAGCCTAATTTTAACATATGCAGAACCGATTTCAGTACTTCATACACACATATATTATCTGTGCATCTGTGTATTAGCTGTGTATCTAAATTCCGTGCGTATGCAATTACAATAGTTGTGATTTTAAATGATCCCTAAACTTTTATTATTTCTTCAACGAAGCCTAATTTTAACATATGCAGAATGCAAATAACTCAAGCGATTGTAAGATGAATTACATAAGAATTGCTGAATTTTTTCACACAAAATTATTTAGCTCTGGAGTCTGGAATACAAGTTATATGAATGAAATATTCATTGATTTTGCATAAAGAATCAGATGATTTATATTTCGATACAGTTTTAAATATTTAAGAATAATAAATTACTGTAATACTGTGATAATATAAAAGATATCACCACTGAATGTATCACATTTTAGGAATTTTTAAATGAAATTACATTTCAGTTGGAAAGTGTTTCATAATCAATGCTTATGTATGATTGATCTTTCTTGTTAACTTTGTTGTAAACAAAGTTTATGACTTTGTTCATTCTGTCTGTCTGTCTGTCTGTCTGTCCGTTAGCACGATAACTGTCGCACGATAAAAATGACATAATCAAAATGAAATTTTAGTATGTTGTTCAGACGGTCTATAGGACCTATGGGAATATAAATGAATAATATCACCCAATTAGTTTTGGATTGAATCCGGGTTGAAAAAATGAAATACATTGAACCCTAAGGGACCTAATTTTCCAAACATTTTTTAAGCGGATTTAAAATTCACAAATTGCTTCGAAAATTTTAGGTAATATTCAAATTATTCCATAAAATATATGAAAGAAATTTCAGCAAAATACATTCAAAATGAAATACGGCATCCATCGTGTCTCAAAATCGTGATTTTTAAAGTTCTTTTTAATTCATATTGAGTGTTGTATCCGTCCTAAAACCGCTTTATTTTTGCTTAAATTCTGCGCATCTACATACTGAAACAACGCAATTACAATATATTTGAGTTTAAATGATGATCCAAATTTGATTATTTCTACGACGAAGCCTATTTTTCACTTATGTAAAATGTAAACAGCAAAATATATAGAATGAGTTGTATTAGAATTGCTGTATTTCTTTAACACAAAATTATTTTGCCCATGGAGTCTGCATAGCTGATATGACTGAAATATTCATTGATTTTACAGAGAGAAGGACGATTTTTTTCGATGAAGTTTTAAGCATAGAGTTTAATTACTTGTAGCTCCATGGTCTTAAGTTTTTAAATAAAATAAATTATTTTAGTACTGTGATGAATGAAATGAATGGGAAATGTTTATGAATGAAATGCTGCTTTTATAGAGAGAGCCGGGCGTGTTATATTTCGATGACGTCATTTGAATAAATTTCAGTTGTTTTCGATGAAGTTTTCAAATATAATAAATTATTATAGTATTATGATAATTTTAAAACTATTACCGAGGAATGTATCGCATTTTAGAGATGTTTAATCCAGGCAATTTGTATTTCCGTCATTTGAATGTAGTTCATTTTTTTCGATGAAGGTTTAAGTTTTCAAATATAATAAATTAATGTAATATTTTGATAAGTTTTAAAATATTACCGAGGAATGTATTGCATTTTAGAGGTGTTTAAATAAAATTGCATTGATGTTGGAAAGTGTTTCATAATAAATGCTTTAAGCATGGTTGAATTTTCTTGTTTCATATTTAGTGTTGTATCCGTCCTAAAACTGCTTTATTTTTGCTTAAATTCTGTGCATCTACATACTGAAACAGCGCAATTACAATATATTTGAGTTTAAATGAGCATCCAACTTTGATTATTTCTACAACGAAGCCTAATTTTCACTTATGGAGAACGTAAACACCAAAAGATGTAGAATGAGCTGTATAACAATTGCTGCATTTCTTTAACCCAAAATTATTTAGATCATGGAGTCTGCATAGCTGATATGACTGTAATATTCATTGATTTTACACAGAGAAGGACGATTTTTTCAATGAAGTTTTAAGCATAGAGTTTAATTACTTGTACCTCCATGGTCTTAAGTTTCTAAATAAAATAAATTATTATAGTATTGTGATGAATGAAATGAATGGAAAAAAGTTTGTGAATGAAATGCTGCTTTTATAGAGAGTGCCAGCCGTGTTATATTTCGACGACGTCATTTGAATATTTCATTTGTTTTCGATGAAGTTTTCAAATATAATAAATTATAGTAGTATTATGTTAATTTTGAAAATATTACCGAGGAATGTATCGCATTTTAGAGATGTTTAAATCAGGCAATTTATATTTCAATGCCGTCATTTGAATGAAGTTCATTTTTTTCGATGAAGTTTTAAGTTTTCAAATATAATAAATTAATGTAGTATGGTGATAATTTTAAAAATATTACCGAGGAATGTTTCGCATTTTAGAGATGTTTAAATTGCATTGAAGTTGGAAAGTGTTTCATAATCAATGCTTTATGCATGATTGATCTTACTTGTTTTATTACGGCTTGAAAAAATGTACCTTGTATTGAGATCAGTGTTAGTGGAAGTTATTTTGAAAATTTAAGTTTCAGTTTCTTTGTTTCTAAGTATGATTAGAATACTGTTATAGAGTTACTTGTGATAAGGCTGAAATAACTGAACGTTATAAATTGCAAGTTTCCATTATATTTTCAATGAGTTCATTCATGTTATTAATACAAATTGAAATGCAATGTTAACTCATAACCTTTTATTTACCATAATTTTCAAATCCAATAATTGTATCTTTTATTGTATTTGAAATAAGACACTAATAAGATAAAATTTTTCATTAAGTGAAATTGTTAAAATTTATTTTCAAAATTTTTAGTATTCTCTTTAAACAGGGAAATTATTTTGAGGCTTTGTTTGAATATTAGTATTGTAGTCAAAGCAGGAAGTAAAATAAGTGCGAAATTGGTTTTTGGATGCTGTTATCTACAATGGAAGTGCGATCCACCTAATTTATTATAATCCAGCAGACTGATAAATGAAGAATAATGCACGTCCAATGAATTTAGACAGTTGTGCTCATTGGAAGATTCATTTAATATAAAAAGAGGGAAATGGAAGTTAACAATTTGTTATTTAAAACAATATCTAACGTAATATAAAATTATAAATTAATACTTCTTTAGTTATAGCATAAGCGGTTGATTAAAGTATCGACCGGCTTCAAACACAAAAATGAGCGGCCTTCGTGTCAGCATTAGCGGCAACATCAAAGGTAGGGAAGTTTATATTAGCAGAATAATGCTCACATGACTCAGGAAGATAGACGTTGCCAATCTGAAAAAATTAAATGAGTTATAATAATATAAGAAATAAATTATACTAATTATAATAATATAATAATTATAAATATTAATTAAACGAAAAACTAGGGCTATGAAGCAAAATTAAACGAATCAGAAGATTACAAGAACGTTAAAATTAATTATGAGTGTACAAAACTACAAAATTTAGTGACACCTATCAAAAGTTAAGGAAAACTCACTGGTTCTGTAAATTAAAATAGCTACCATTATCAGAAAAGGAAGAAATACAAATGAAGCATGTATCATACACATGAAATTATGCATCATCAGCGAAAGAGAAAACCGAAACGTAACAAATTAAGGATCGGGTTATTAAATGAACTACATCAAATTAGTACAATCAGAGCAGTTAATTAATAAGAAAACAACTGGTATTTTTAGCTTCTTCATGTCAGAATTTTTGATTACCCGAATTTTGATGTTTTCACTAAACAAAATAGATATTCTGTTAATAAATTAATTTTTCCAAGTTTCAAAAATGCGATCCTTTGAAGTAAAACCTGATCCACACGAAAGGTGCACATGTTTTGTGAAAATGCTTTTGTGGTGTTTGTTCCATGTGTGTTTTTATTATCCTAAGCATTTGGATGTGTTTTCATCCGGTCGTCCGGCAACCGAAGGCTTTGAAACGTGGCGGGTTGTCTGAAACGGCCATTTCGCGTGCACGACCTCCTTTACGTTCTCTAGTGTCACATGCGATATTAGATTGGCCTATTTACATGAAAATCGACCTAGTAACTTTTCTGATATATTTTTTTTTTCTCTTCGGGAAATTTGAAATCACTGCAATGTTATTTTGTTTATGAAAGAAATAATTTGTATTTTGGATCACACACAATGACGTTGATACACATTCTATGTTATATGAAAGAAAAAATATATATATATTTTTCCATACTATTGTGCGTAAAAAGTATTGTTTTGTTGAAAATTTTCGAATTCGCTATATATTGGTAAACGTGATAACTTGGAACAAATATTCGTACCGTTTATGAAGTTTTATGTATAAATACATTACGTGTAAAAAGTAGAATTTACAGTAATTTTCATGCTTGAACCATTCGAAAGTAAAAAAAAAGTAGAACTAGATGGAATTTACAGTAATTTTCATGTTCGAACCATTCGAAAGTAAAAAGTGTTCAGTGAACGAAAAAGTTTGGGAACCGTTGACATGGAACATCATTTTGTTGATAATATGTTAGATGTATTGATGTTCTTTATTAGGATCTG
The DNA here is from genome assembly GCA_951213105.1 of Amaurobius ferox. Classification (NCBI taxonomy): domain Eukaryota; kingdom Metazoa; phylum Arthropoda; class Arachnida; order Araneae; family Amaurobiidae; genus Amaurobius; species Amaurobius ferox. Next base: position 50,144,272 of record OX578144.1, read on the forward strand.
TAATTAAATATTTCTAGTTTCGAGCCTCGTATAATTATCGCACTTTTTTCAGCATATTTAATCATCTTTCCTAATTAAATTTTAAACTTGCTTCAAATCTTTAATTAGAGAATGAATCGTTCTGAGGGATTCTTCTGCCCTCATTAGGGCGCTTTTCGAAATCCCTCCCTTGATTATCAACGATACTTCAACTTGCTTAAGTGGCATTTTTATTTTACTCCAGATTTTTAGTTACTTGTTCCTGCGTAATTATTGGTTTCGCATCGCCCGTACTGCACCGAAAAAAAGTAGAACTAGATGGAATTTACAGTAATTTTCATGTTCGAACCATTCGAAAGTAAAAAGTGTTCAGTGAACGAAAAAGTTTGGGAACCGTTGACATGGAACATCATTTTGTTGATAATATGTTAGATGTATTGATGTTCTTTATTAGGATCTGTAATTAAATATTTCTAGTTTCGAGCCTCGTATAATTATCGCACTTTTTTCAGCATATTTAATCATCTTTCCTAATTAAATTTTAAACTTGCTTCAAATCTTTAATTAGAGAATGAATCGTTCTGAGGGATTCTTCTGCCCTCATTAGGGCGCTTTTCGAAATCCCTCCCTTGATTATCAACGATACTTCAACTTGCTTAAGTGGCATTTTTATTTTACTCCAGATTTTTAGTTACTTGTTCCTGCGTAATTATTGGTTTCGCATCGCCCGTACTGCACCGAAGCGAATTAAAACGCGGGATCCCGAATTTATTTCTCGTATTTGGAAGATTTGTTAAAGGAAATCAATACATTGAAAATCCTTATTTCACTTTTATGCATTTTTAAAATTATACTCTTTGAGTAGTTCGTATGTATAAATATAACATCAACGTTTTATTTCGTCATTTTGATTTAAAAATGGACGCTTTACCAAGTTTGTGGACTAAATTTTTTATTTGGAAATGAATTTAGTGTAGAGTAATTTATAGATCAACTAATACATTTTTAAAGTGAAAACTAATACTAAGTCTTGCAACTGTAATATATATTTTTAATGTAAGTCCACTTTGTCAGAATTTACTACTTTGTATTGTAAATTTATTTGGCTTGAAACTGACCATGTTCTCGGAGACTAGGTCTTTAAACAGAATTTACTATTGGTTATTTTATTGAATATTTTTATATCGGAATTCATGTTAAGCAGCCTAAACTGAAAACCTGCCAGACTGGTAATGCAATTTCCGAAATAAGAGTTTCAACGGTGTAATCACCGAAATGATGAAAACGAGCGAGAAAAATATTAAAAAATTAATCTTGCGATCCAATCCTTTACGATACCAGGTGGTCCATGGGCTTAGTGGTTAATGGCCACGGAGTAATAAGATCGCGATTCTATTGCAGATAACTGTATTCATAGTTTGGTTACGCAATTATGCGCTAATCAGCATGGGATAGCCATAGATAATATTAACAATAATAGCATGGAATCCTACTATGTGCCACTACTTTGCGAACCTCCTTATTTTGTCTGTTTGAAAATTCACGAACGGTACAGAGAGATATCAACTATTTAAGTTGCACCGTTCGTAAGATAAAAGTTGATAAACAACTCGACTGTCAGGGGGCGTTAAAATAGATAATGATTGCTCGAATAGCTTTGACATCAAAGCAAATAATATTCTACACATGCAGTTCAAATGTTTCGAAAACGCGATTTCCAATGTTGACAAGTACTGTGATGATATATATAGAGAGTGTTAAACTCGAAATGGTGAATTTTGTAAAACGTATGTACTTAAAATAGATGTTCTATCTTCTCTAAAGACTCTAATTTTCTATGATCTGCCAATCTTAAGAATGATAAACCACAAACATCCTGATATGGTGTGAAGTAAATCTAATGAATAAATTAAATGATATAACCTTTTTTAACGGATATTTATACCGTTGATATCTAAAGACCGTTTATATCTAATCTTTATTTTTCTTTTTGAAATTTAAACGTCTCCACTTAAAATACTTTTAAGTTTACTACACTGTACAAAAAAATATGCACCCAGATTGTCCTAAATATTTTCATTCTCATTCTCATATCTGCATTATTAATGTGGATATACGCCTTCAACAGTTATGTCATAGCATTAATCCATCAAAAGAGAGTTAGCTAGCTTTGTAAAGGCAGAACAACGTATCTTGAGATACGTCCTTCTGCCATCACAAGACCGTGTAGGAATAAGAAATCCAATTGCCCGGTGGGAAGTAGAGAACATTCTTATTACATAAATAATTTAACAACAAAACATCTTCCGTCAATATTTACAGTTCTCGATTTTGTCTAAAGTGGATAATTTTGTCGTTCTATTATATACATACACAAAGTTTACCAACCATACCCAGAAATCTAACCCAACTCCTATGGATCTGGAGGCCGGAGAGATGGGCTTTGCAGTTATAATAGAAAGTACCCTTTAAGAAGAATATCTGTGTTTGCGACTTTAAGAAATCTCTTGTTTAGAGATTTCTTCGCCCCAAAATCACCATTTCCTATTTAAATATATATATATATATATATATATATATATATATATATATATATATATATATATATATATATATATATATATATATATATATATATATATATTTTAATGTTTCTTTATCAAAGAAATATCAAGGAATTTTTTTATAGTGTAGGGTATAATTTCAGCCGTTTTATAGAAATATTTCTTTTAACGTATTCCCTCACTAATATATCCTAATTTGATAACCGATAGCCTCCGTTTTATTTCTCTTTTACGACACTTTCTTGTCATGTTCATCTTTCTCTACCGGTGTGACTTTGACCAATCTATCTCTTCGATGGACATCCTCGTCAATAATGCATGTTCTCTGTCTCTCTTACGCCCTGTCGCTGAAGATCTAGGGGCGGAACCCATTTCGCCAGGTGTCTCGAACTTTGCAAGCGCCGTAGTTGTTCTCTCTCCTATTCCTGTTAGCAGATGTCGTGTGTACTCTTGCTTTTGGATGTATTCAAGCAGTTTTATGCTGGCCTTTTATTTGCCTTGCTCCTCTTTTAATGTGCAAAGCAGTACTAGACCAGAAAGAGCTAATAAAAAACTTCAACTGATGAATCGATGCTGCTATCTGCAATAGGAACGCGATTTTAACTTTGGGAGCGCTCCCTTTAGGCAGGTTTTGTGAGTATGAACATGGCCGCTGCTGCTATAGCTCAATTTTTATGAAATTTGTTACCGACTGCGTGCTAGGACTGAATGGGTTGGTCCTAGCACGCAGACCCTAACATGGCCGCCTAAGACCCTAACAGGTCCTAACATGGCCGCTGCTGCTATAGCTCAATTTTTATGAAATTTGTTACCGACTGCGTGCTAGGACTGAATGGGTTGGTCTTCGTAGAAATTTGAAAAATTGCAGGTAGCAAGTTTCCTTACTGCCATTACAAGTATCAGCTATTTTATGAAGAGCTCATAAAAAGCGCAAAACTGGTTTACTGATTCTGTTATCTGCAATGTGTGTACGATCCTAGCGTAATGGATATTAATATTCGTATACATAACAGAACAAGGATTTGCTCAAAATGTCTACAACGTAAATTGTTGCGCAGATAGAATGATAAACGCAGACGATAATTTGGGAAACGCTTCCGTTTCTTTCTTCAAATTACGTTACAAATCATGAAATTAATAAATATGCACCCAACTGTCCTATAGGATGAAAAAATCCAGCTGTCTTGTAGAAAGCAGATTTTTTTTTAATATAGAATTTACTGAGAAAACTTTCTATCGCTATTTGTAGGTCTCGGATCGGACGGTATTAGACTATTTTGGTACTGCATTTATATATATATATATATATATATATATATATATATATGCACAAGGGAGCTACTTGGACTAGAGGCTGCTGTTTTAAAGTAATTTCGAACGACTACGAACATGTCTGCATATACTCGCTCTCCACCTGTATCTGGCATTTACACCCGACTCCTATGGATCTCAATGCTAGATAGTGAACCGCTTGGCCACAGGTGGGCTTTACAGCTTGCAGAACGCCCTCGAAGGGTAGAATATATGCTTTGGTGTTTCTAGAAATTCTCTTGATAACAGGTTTATTGGCTCAGAAAGCTTTGTTTCCTAACAAAAATCACATAACTTTTCCATTTCATTAAAGAAATATGATAAAATAACAAGGACATTTTTTTACATTGTGCTGTTGAGAAATAATAAGACCGAAACCAATCCACATATGGTGATTACTGCAATGTGATCACGATTCCTGTAATCAACTGGCTGTTGTTCTATTTAATAATTTTCTCGAAGATTTCTGAAGTACTGAACTATTACTCTGGTTGAGTTTTGCAGCTTAATTTTATTTGGCAATTTTATCTTTCTTTATGGTCTCTGAGCAAAAACTTTTAGTGTATATCTAAACTGTCTCTTTGCGTGTCGGGAGTCGTTTGCAAAAAGCAGATTGCTCTAATGGGGCCTTCTCGATCTATTCCTTTCACTTACGTCTCTCGAAAAGCCATTTTTTTTTATTTCTTTTACTCCAGTAAGTTTCAGAATCTCGGATTTTGGGTAGAATGAAAGTTTTGTCGTTACAGATTCGGATTGTTTTAGATATGTAACAGAGAAGTTTGTCATTTGGATTAGCTCTTCAGGGATAGGGGAAAAAGAAAAGATAAGAAAATTAGCTTGTATTGTATGTGTGTCTATACTAGAATTGATTAGCCTCTTAGTCCGTTAAATTTTTACTTTCTCATGCGTAATATTGAGAAAGTGTTGTTTTCACGAAAATTTTCGATTTCAATATATGTTCAGACCTCCTAAGCACGTTTTGACTATTTTTGGAGTGATGTCTGTCTGATGTCTGGGGTCGATTTCTTGTGTATATGATAGCAGCTACAGCAAATATTAATGAAATTTCACAAAACTTCATATCCGGCTTCGTTATCGAAAAATCAAGAACTATATATATATATATATATATATTTATATATATATTTAAATTCCAGCGAAAACTTCGAAATTTTATATTTTTTTTAATATGGCGGCATAGAACAAAATTTAACATAATCATGCATAAAAGGGTTTATTTATCGCTCAATGATCACAAGACTTAATAATTTCAATTATTGTTGTGAGAAATAGTCGTGATACAATTTTTTTTTTGTTCGTGACGTCATTAGCCACACACACTTTTTTTTTTTGGGGGGGGGGGGGCAAGTTAACCTTCAGGAGGTACATTGTCGAGTATGGTGTCAATCGAAAGATTTTTTTCAAACCTTTTAAAATGAAGGGTAACATGCTATAGTTGTAAGAACTTGGACCCACGACATCGATTTTTCAAAATTTTTCTTATATAATTGAAAAAAATTAATTCTGGTATGAGAAAGTCGAGTTGAGCCACACGCCAGTTAATTCTTTTTATTTCATTCAGTCTCGCTCTCACTTTTATATTAAATCCCCCTTTATCAGAGGATAAAAATATAATATTGAAAACACACACAAGATATTTTGATATGTCTGATAATACAGAATATTTAGGAATTTATGATTAAGAAATACAAGTAAAAACTTTCAAATGACTTAAGCAATATTTTTATAAACTAGTCATTAAGGTCATCGCATGGTGGGAAAAATTAAAATTGTGATCAAAATATAAACTGAGTATATTAAATATATGGAGGGTGGGAATTTTTTCATGCATCTATATGTATTTTTACGTGTATTTGTATCCCAATTACTAATAGAGTACGTCTATTTAGTTTCCTCATGTATCTACAGCCACATTCTATATTTTGTATATGCATTTGTATCACCATTATTATTAGAGTGAATTTACTCGATTTTCTCGTTTATATGTAACTATATTTTATATGTTTTACGCGTATCATATACACTATATTGGTAAGTTTACTCAACCTTTTTTTACATCCATATTCAATATATTTTTATATCTATTTGTATTACAGTGACTTTGAGGGTAAGTCCATAACTTTCTTGTGCATCCCTTTCTACGTGTATTTGTATCAAAATCACTATATCGGCGAATCTTACTCAACTTTCTCATGCATCCATATTTTATACCCCCCCCCCCTGCATTTGTATCACAATCAGGGTAAATCTACTCAACTTCTCATGCATCCATATATATATTTTTTTCTTTGTTTTGTACCCTGCATGACACACACACACACACAATCTTTGAGATTATTTTTTCGTCGGTAAGTTTGCAAGAGGTTAGTGCAGTCGAAGAATTTATTTACCTTATTTGTGTTATTACATAGTATTTTAAGGCTTGAAAGGTAAATAACGAATAAAATATACGGCATCCCGTCTAAAAATTAAATTTACAATTGCCTCTGATGATGGACGTTTAACATCAGAAAGCGCTCGGGCTATTAATGGATTTTAACGTCTGTTAGTGTGATCAAATAGATTTTTATTATGAAGTGTTTATTCTTTAAAATAAATAACGAATTTTAAACTATATCCATTTCTAGTATTCATTATATTACTGTTGTTGCTAAAATTACCATTCCTCTTTATAGGAAATAAATTCTATGAAAATTAATTATTTTCGAGTAATTCGTTTTCTGAGAGAATTACAAAAAATTATATACGATTCTGGTTTTATGAATAATGTATCGCCACTTGAAAATTCACAGAGATTTAACAGAGAATGTAAATATTCGTTTTTGAGTTATCGCACCAACACATTCCACATTTGAAATTTCGCGGAAAGAAAAAATAGTCTTTTATCATGTTATTTACTTAGTCTTCTAATCATATGATTTATAAAGTATTTTGCCTAGTTCCAGTTATTTATATAATGTATTTACACATGAAATTTCCTTGTGATATGGGCATTTATTCTGAACTGTACATCACTTCACAAGGCACATCTTTGTGAAAGTGTTCGAAATATCACAAGAAATATATGTATTCCAAGTTGTGCCATTCTGACCTTACTCATTTTCGACTACACTCGGTTGTTCACTGGCTGAAAATGAATGGCCACTGCCTAAAATAACTTGTTCCCAACTTTTTTGATTCCGAATGAATGAATCTTTTCTTTTCTTGAAAAGTATTGTTATGTGCCTATAATTATCTTTGCGTTTTATTGTTCTAGGTCATTCAAGTGTGCTGAGCTAATGATAGTTGCAATTTTCCATTTACATTAGTGCACTTTTCTAATGGCATACTAAAATAAAAAGAACGTGGATTTTTAATTGTGAATCTGGCATAAAAAAAAATGGCGCATAAGCAGTATTTTTTTTTATTTTCCCTGCAATAGAGGGTAATGTATAGAGAAAATATTGGAATCATGTTGAAAACCGCAACTCGAGTTTTCGACGGATCTACACTTTTTGACACCTCTAGAATACGAAGAAACTATTTTCGCTTGACGTGTGTGTGTGTGTCTATGTGCTTCTGTCTGTCTGTCTGTGTGTGTGTGTGTCTGTCTGTCTGTCTGTCTGTCTGTGTGTGTGTGTCTGTCTGTCTGTGCAATGTATGTATCCACTCTAACTCAAAAACTAATGGACCGAATTTCATAAAATTTGGTAGGAAAGTCATTTGTGACTGACCCTGGGGATGATTAGATTTTGGTACGATTCGGAAAAAATAACCTGCCTTTTTTTGCGAAATGGCCCTCAAAAATCTTCAAAATCTAAAATAAAAAACTACGTGTCGTCAAATATATCAACTAAATGCGTGTTTTATACGCAATATTTAACGATGAAAAGAATAAGACCAACCCCATTACACTAGGATTAGCCGTTCTCAAGATATTTTAGTTTTATCGTATGTTCGCCAGCCACTTTTGAAAATAGGTTCGGTTACCCGATGATAACGCAAATGGAAGTAAAAGTGCAGATTTAATGTAATATAAAATAATATGGGTGTTATTTTGTGCATTTAAACTCAATATAATGAATCATTGAAGAAATAAAGAGAACGTGAATATGAGTCTTCAGGGAAAGTCATGTGCTGCCTACATCAGATTTTTACTTTCCCTGCAATACATGGTAATGTATAGGGAAAGTATTGGAATCATGCCGAAAATCACAACTCGAGTTTTCGACGGATCTACACGTTTCGAGACCTCTAGAATACGAAAAAACCATTTTTAGCGTGACGTCTGTCTGTGTGTCTGTCTGTCTGTGCAGATTTTGTGTCCACTCTAACTAAAAAACTAATGGACCGAATTTCACAAAATTTTGTAGGTAAGTCACTTGTGGGCGGGGCTGGTGCTGATTAGTTTTGGGTACGATTCGGAATAAAAGAACCCGCCTTTTTTGCGAAATGGCCCGCAAAAGCTTGCATCCACTCTAGCTGAAAAACTAATGGACCGAATTTCACAAAAGTCGGTAGATGAGTCACGTATAGGTCACCCTGGTGCTGATTAGATTTTGGCACGATTCAGAAAAAAATAACCTGCCGTTTTATGTAGAATGGCCCGCAAAAATTGCCAAAATCTAAACTTAAAAGCTACGTATGCTCAAATATATGTATGCTTGCGCTCAAATATATGTATGCTACGTATGCTTGCTTCATGCGTAATTTTTAACGAAGAAAAGAATAAGACCAACCCCATTACACTAGGACTAGCCGTTCTCGAGATATATTAGTTTTTTTCGTATTTTTCCACCCCACCTTTGAAAATAAGTCCAGTTATCAAATGAGAACGAAAACTGAATTAAAAGTGAATTACATTTAATTGAAATAAATAGAACGTGGATATAAGTTTGCAGGGAAAGTCATGTGCTGCCCACATCAGATACTGTGTTAATAAATTTGAATAGATGGTCTTTTCGCCTTTGTTTTATTGAATTGCTAATAAGAATTATATGTGAAATGCGCCTATCAGCTAAGTTACTCTCACGCGCAAATTATTTCCATTTTTCTCGATGACGATATATAAGTTTCCCATTGCGAAGATAATATGTTGAAGACTTTTGTAATATTTATGGGAGGTAATTGTATATATTCCGATTTGAGGAGCAAGTTAAATATCACAAGTGCATTAAATGTTTGAAAAGCAGAACCCCAGAAATAAAAATCTGAGCATCAAGACTTTTTAAAATCGCATGCTGTTTCAAATTCCGCTATTTTTATTATTATTTTTTTCTTCTAATTTTTCTCACATTGCAGAGTTTATCAAAAATATTTTGTATGAAAATGATTCCTTAAGGGGGAAGTATAACTTTAATATTTTTTAGGCATCAATTGATTTCCAGCCAGTTTTACAAGTATAGCAATCTTATTTTCATTATTTCGTTAATGAATGACTATCATAATTTTTTGGCAATTAAGGGGTACAACACAAGTACTGTAATATGTACTATATCCAAGTGTTTAACTAGTTAAAAAAACCCGCAGTGATTCCAATGCGATGGAGCCGAAATGATTTTGCTTGAATACAATATTTCTTTTTGTGGGTGGTTTCTCGTCTTTAGACATTTTTAAAACAGTTCAAAATATTAAATTATTAAAATTGAACCTCCTTTACAAAATAGTTTGAAATTTTAAAATATTAAAATCATAAATACCATATATCGAGAATTAAGAACTTTATCCAAAATCTAATATGTTTTTGTAGGGCTTTTAAGGAGCTACAAATTCTTTCTTATAATTCACAGAATGTAGTTCATCATGTTTAGTTTTCGAAATACAAGTATTGCAAACTTGAAAAACGGAAAATTTTCAATCTTCATAAACTTGACAAGACGATGCCTCGAAAACTGTGAGAGCTTTGTGAAAACAAATTATTTATCTAGAAACTGAATTTTCTACTGAGCATTTTTGTCCCTTACCATTTCTGCCTGTCTTTTATAATTTAGAAGATAGTTTGAGTGAAAGTAATCAGAGTGAAGCTAGAACTCGTTCGGACAAAAACTTTAGTTTTTCCGAAAGAAAAAAAAAATGTTTAAAATATTGAAATTATTTTTATACAAGATAGACAGTAGGGACAGTAGGGTAGACGGTAGGGAAGAAGCAGGTTACCAGTGTAGGGTTTTCCAGACAATGCGTGTCAATGAACTGTAGTCGTTCGCGTTCGACGAAAACGGAAATGGCGTTTGAAGAGCAACGTGCGAATATCAAATTCTGCCAGCGTTTGGGGAAATCGCCGACCGCCATTTGCGTTTTCGACAAACGCGAACGACTACAGTTCACTGACACGCATTGTCTGGAAAAACTTCTTCCTTTTCACATCTTGCGTCACATGTGCCTCTACGCCACAGTAAAGTAGTTCCCCTCTCCTCCAATCAGGGTTGGAGATATCAGCACAGTCTCCGAACTTTTTGATCCTACCTTATACACTTATTTATAAATAGAACTATATTTCAGACAAAACAAATAAAATTTCTTTACATTTTTATCTATTAGGTACGGAGATATAAGCGTCTAAAGTGTTTACATTTTTCATAGCGTTCCTGTTTCAGATACCATAACTATAGATGCTATTCACATAAAAAATTATGAAAATAATAGAAAAATCATGAAGATCAAGAAATGTTATCGGTTTACCCTGGAAAACTATCAGTACTACTACTAAAAAGCTTTGTTAGTATACAACATAAAAGAAACACAAACTCTGAATTCACACGTTTTGGAAAGCAAAGCAAGTTTAATATTAATAAACTTTATTTCACATACTTTAGAAAATTCTACATACATCACCAGCAATATACAGTATTTTAACGCCTAAGCACCTTATCTCTAAAGGTGGCGTTTAAAAAGAACATATAGATGAAAAAAAGTCCCATTCTACAAACTATGGACTACAAACATTCTACAAACTATGGACTACAAACATTCTACAAACAGAGTTTCGAAACTTCGATTACCAGCTGTTAAAAACGCATAATAAAAAAAAAAAATATATATATGATGTGGGCAGCACATGACTTTTCCTACAGACTTAAATTCATTTTCTCTTCATTAATAATTCATTAAATGGAGTTTTATTGCACAAAAACACGCATGCTTATTTGAAATTACACTGAATTTGCACTTTTAATTCAATTTTCGTTTTCATTTGGTAATCGCACTTATTTTCAAAGGCGGCTTAGCAAAAATGCGAAAAAACAAAAATATCTCGAGAACGGCTAATCCTAGAGTACTGGGGTTGGTCTTATTCTTTTCAGCGTCAAAAATTACGTATAAAACAAGCATTTAATCGATGTATTTGAGCAAACGTAGTCTTTAAATTTAGATTTTAATGATTTTTGCGGGCCATTTCGCAAAAACAAGGGAGTTTTTTTTTATTCCGGGTCGTACCAAAATCTAATCAGCACCAGGGTAACCCATAAGTGACTTATCTACCAAATTTTGTGAAATTTTGTTTTTTAGTTTTTCAGATAGAGAGGGGTACAGACATTTTTTTGCAGGCCATTTCGCAAAAAAGACAGATTCTTTTATCCCGAATCGTACCAAAATCTAATCAGCACTAGGGCCACCCACACGTGGCATACCTACCAAATTTTATAAAATTTAGTCCATTAGTTTTTGAGTTAGAGTGAATATATACATTGCACACACACAGACGTCACGCTAAAAATAGTTTTTTCGTATTCTAGAGGTCCCGAGACGTGTAGATCCGTCTAAAACTCGAGTTGCGATACATGATTTCAATACTTTCCCTATGTACCATGTATTGCAGGGAAAGTAATATGAAACTTTGTATAGATATTTTATGATGCGTTGAATCGATTTTATATAAAAATGCATGTTTCTTTTTAAATCCAGGGTCTTGTTTGTTACTTTCCCTGCAATACTTGGTAATGTATAGGGAAAGTATTGGAATCATGCCGAAAATCGCAACTCGAGTTTTCGACGGATCTACACGTTTCGAGACCTCTAGAACACGAAAAAACCATTTTTAGCGTGAGGTGTGTGTGTGTGTGTCTGTCTGTGTGTCTATCTGTCTGTGTAGATTTTGTATCCACTCTAAATAAAAAACTAATTGACCGAATTTCATAAAATTTGGTAGGTAAATCACTTGTGGGCGAATCTGGTGCTGATTAGTTTTGGGTACGATTCGGGATAAAAGAACCCGCCTTTTTTTGCGAAATGGCCCGCAGAAGCCTGTATCCACTCTAGCTGAAAAACTAATGGACCGAATTTCACAAAAATCGGTGGATAAGTCTTTTGTGGGTTACCCTCAATTTATTAGATTTTGGTACGATTCGGAAAAAAATAACCCGCCTCTTTTTGTAAAATGGCCTGTAAAAATCGTCCAAATCTAAAATTAAAATCTACGTATGCTCAAATATATCCATTAAAATCTTGTTTTATACGTAATTTTTAACGATGAAAAGAATAAGATCAACCCCATTACACTAGGACTATCCGTTCTCGAGATATTTTAGTTTTTTCGTATTTCCTCTACGCCCGCTTTGAAAATAAATCCAATTACCAAATGAGAACGAAAATTGAATTAAAAGTGAATTAAATTTAATTAAAAAAATCTGATGTGGGCAACACATGACTTTCCTTATATAATGTAATGAATTTACTACTTTTACAGTAAAAAAATAGGTTTTTCTTATACTAGATACTAATATTCTTTCCAAAACATTGAATTTTCGACAATTAGTCGTCATTTTCATTGATTTAGCGTAATTTTTATCCATTTGGCGAGATTTTCGTTAATTTGGCAACATTTCAAAAAGTCGCCAAGTTGGCGACATTCCGCCAAATTCGTCGCCAAAATCTCGCCAAGCGTTATGCACTAAGAAATAAGTTATTCTTACAGCAGATAAATGACTATTGGCGTTCAAATACAAAAGTATTACTCAGAGTATCTTTTTTCATGAATGGAACGAGCTAGATCCACGAGAATGATGTCACCCAGTTTATCGCATGGTATTACATATGAAAAGCGAACATGTTTATCAATAGGAAATATTTTTTTTTATTTTATATGACTTTTTGACATTTTTTTCGAAAAAGGTACAATATCTCGGGAACGGTTCGTGTTAGCGTTCTAAAATTTATGTCAATCGTTTTCTAATGAAAAATTACATAAGAAATGTCTATTTGCGTAACTTTATTAGTGGTTTTGATTTTTTGACGATTTTTTCAAAATTTCATTCGAAAATTTAGGGGGGTTCTGAACATTCGATTGCGTATAAAAGCAATAGGCTTCCAGTGTTTATGAATTGTGATTTTTGTACCAAATTTGGTTCAAATCGGTCCATTCGTTCGTCAGTTATCGTCTCCACAGACCCACTGACACACACACACACACACACACACACACACACACACACACACACACACACACATACTTTCACACACACACACACACACACACACACACACACATACTTTCACACACACACACACACACACACATACTTTCACACACACACACACTTTCACACACACACACACACAGACATCACTTCAAAAATGTGTTTGATTCGTGATCAGGGATGTTTGAAACGTGCTCTCCCGTCGAAAACTCGAATTCGAGTTTTCGACCCCGTCAGAATACTTTCCTTATACATTATGTATATCAGGAAAGTAATAAAGAGAACGTGGATATAAGTCTGCAGGGAAAGTCATGTGCTGCCCACATAAGATTTTTGATATTAATGTGATACGAAGATCAGATAAAACAAGGAACTATGTTTCTTTTATCCTTTAAAAAATAACTGCAAGTGAAACGGTGTGGAACGGATTGTTGGAACGTGAGATATTAAGAGTCCTTTTTTAACACTGCTCATTTAGTGTTTTAATAAAAACACTAATAAAATGGGCGGCATTCCCATTTTACTTTTCCTGCAATACATGGTAATGTATAGGGAAAGTATTGAAATCGTGTCGAAAATCACAACTCGAGTTTTTGACGGATCTACACGTTTTGGGATCTCTAGAATACGAAAAAACTATTTTTAGCGTTGTGTCTGTCTGTCTGTGCAATGTATGTATTCACTCTACCTCAAAAACTAATGGACCAAATTTCATAAAATTTGGTAGGTAAGTCACTTGTGTGTGACCCTGGTGCTGATTAGTTTTTGGTACGATTCGGGATAAAAGAACTCTCCTTTTTTGTGAAATGGACCACAAAAATTGCCTGTATCCACTCTAGCTGAAAAACTAATAAATCAAATTGTACAAAATTTGGTAGATATGTCAATTGTGGGTTACCCTGGTGCTGATTAGATTTTAGTACGATTCGGAAAAAAATAACCTGCCTTCTTTTGCGAAATGGCCCGCAAAAATCGTCAAAATCTGAAATAAAAACTACGTATACTGAAATATATCAATTAAATGCTTGTTTTATACGTAATGTTTAACGATGAAAAGAATAAGGCCAATCGCATTACACTATGACTAGCCGTTCTTGAGATATTTTAGTTTTTCTCATTTTCGCTACGCCACTTTTGAAAATAAGTCCAGTTACCAAATGAGAACGAAAATTGAATTAAAAATGCAAATTCAGTGTAAATTTAAATAATTATGTGTGTTATTTTGTGCAATTAAACTCAATATAATGTATTATTGAAGAAATGAAGTGAACGTGAATATGAGTCTGCAGGGAAAGTCATGTGCTGCCCAGATCAGATTTTTTATTTTAATATATTTATATTTATTAATTTTACAGCTCTAAATATAATACAGTAGTAAGTTTGTATTCTGATTTGTAATCTCTCGCCCTTTTTTGTGTCGGCAGATGAATAGACTTTCCATTTGGATGTGTCCTTCCTGTTTATATTTTGTGTTGCATTTTTTAATATTTCTTCGGGGGAGATTTAGTTTATTAAAATTTTATAGGATTGCTTTTGTATTGCATTCGAATTGCGTTCTTCTTTCCAAATCGTGTCTGTTCCGTTTCCTTTTCCTTCTTTTTATTGAATTACTCTATATTTATGGCTGCAATGTGCCATTAAATGAAAGGTAAAAGCTCAAAAATAGAAACAGAGTGTAAGTAGTTTCTGTATGTTTCGGACTTTCTGCGAATTTTTATTAATTTCGTTTGATGGTTATGAAAGGAGTCCCAAAGTCTTATCACATCTATCAGTTTACGCATTTCCTATGCTTATCAAAAAGAAAATAATAAATATATTTTTAGATATGCGTAAACCCTTACTTGTTCACCTTACTTCTCCAGCTAAGGTTGCCATTATTTTTCAGTGTCATGTTCGAACACTCGGCCGGCTTGAAAGGTTTATGTTGGAATTGGAAATATATATCAATCAATTCATTTCCTTTAAAGTACACTACTCCTTTTCTAAAAAAAGTTTCTTAAACTAAAGAAAAGCAGCATTATTATTGGCTACTTGGTCCTTTTACAGTTTCATGTTTACGCTTATTTGTTCCTCCAAATTTTGTATACTACTTGTATGTTTAGGTAAAAGAGCTGTATGTCTTTAACAATTTTACATTCGTCTTATGTGTAACAGTTCTGCCTCTACCGAAACCTGCATTCAACCGCGGTCTTGTGTGCATAAATAGTTCATTCGAAAAATGTTCTTTCAACTGTGGCTTAAGTTCCCGGATTGTATTAAACAACCGACAATTTTTAATAATTTCTTTTTAAATTGACATTGTTTACTCTGACTATTTCAGCCATTTCTCGGCTTATGATAACTCCTGCCATTTCCCTGTGGATTTTTCAATATTTATCACAATGTTCACGAATGCGATCTTATCAAAAAAGCCCATATCATTTTATAAGCCAAAAAAGTTCCAAATGTAAGACAAATGAGCGTTGTCTCCCGTCTGTTTTGGAGACGCTGCGTCCTGGGAATAAAAGAATGCTTAGAGTTCGTCACACGAGAACGTTGACGTTTGCGTGTGACAAGCTCCAGGCTTTTTTACTCCCTGCACGCAGCGTCTTCAAAACGGACTCAAGACAACACTCGTGTCTTAAACTTGGAATTTTTTTGTTTTGTCTTCCAAGAATTATAAGAGCACCTTGGAATATTTTCTGAGAAGTGCTTCTGCTTCTAGAACTGCGTGCTTCTAGAAGTTCATTATAAACCTGTAAAATAATATTAATTGTATGGAAGATATACGTTGCGACCAGAATAACGGTTTGTTATAGATAGAGATCGCTATATCCCGAGTTCGCTGTAGCGAGGTCCGATTGTATTATTATTCATGCTTTGTTGAATTTGTAAAACTGCTGTATTTTAAAATTTATTATTTAAAATTTACTTAAGAATTGTAAGTATTCACTTAAAATATATTTTTTTATGGCTTGGGATAAAGATAAGTATTGAGGTCAGACAAGCAGGAAAAGAAATATTAAGTCGATGTTGTCTCTACATCCTACATTTGTAGGAAGGGCCAATACTTTTGATTAAAACTTATAGAATGTGTTATGTATGGTTTCTCATCTTATAAGCGTAGGTATTTTGATTAAATTTCTTAATCAAATAAAAAAGATAAATGAAAATAATAAGATGCATCCAACACATTTATACATTTATCTCCACTGACAAATATGTTAACAGTTCGATAAATAATATCGAGTAACAAATATTAAAAAGTAATACGTATTAATACTATTCATTATTCTGTTTGAGTACCGTTACAAGTGTTTTGATCAATAACCAGTACGGACATGCGTTACCACAGGAAAGTAACCGTTGCCGGTTACGCTTGTTATATTTGCTCAGTTAGTACTCAGTCCTGGTTAAAATAGAATTTTCGGTATACCAACCGTACAATTAGCTTTTTTAACTCTTAACTTTGGAAGTTTGCAGTAAAATTGATATAAGTGCCTAATGTTCGCGGATACACTTTATTTTAATGGAATACTACTAACTATAGTTTGATTATACTATATCAACGTCTGACACGCTTAATTTGATTTATTGAAAGAATCGATATATCAAGAGGTGTCAACGTTGTATATATTGTTCATCATCTCAATGTGTCATCTTCTGTGGTTCATAAAAAGCTTATTTTAAACGATTTTCATAAAAATTAAGAACAGTCTGGAAATTACTTAATAGATTAAATCATAACAAACTCATTTTTAACACTTTCCAACATAGTTGCAAAGTGTTTATGACGTTGTTCATTCTGTCTGTCCGTTCGCACGGTAACTGCCGCAGAAGTGACTTTATCAAAATGGAATTTTGATATATTTTAGTATATTGTTGAGACTGTCTGTGAGACATGGGAATGTAAAAGAATATCGGCACTCAATTAGTTTTGGATTGAATCCTGGTTGAAAAACTGAAATACACTGAACCCTATAGGACCTAATTTTTCAAACATTTTTTAAGCGGAGTTAGAATTCTTAAATTGCTTTGAAAAGTTTAGAAAATATTCAAATTATCACGTAAAATGTGAAAAAAAAATTCATTAAAATATGTTAAGTAGTTTTTTGAATAAAATTTGAAATAATAATTACACTCATATTATATGATGAGATCACGTGACTCATTGCAAAATAAAATATTGCATCCATTTTTTTTTTTTCGCTTAATGAAAATCGTGATTTTTAACGATCTTAATCGTGAACTTATATTTATATTTAGTGTTGCATCTGTCCCAAAACCGCTTTATTTTTGCAAATTATCTGTGTATCTAAATTCTGTTCCTGCTTAATTACAGTATGTTTGATTTTAAATGATCACTCACTTTGATTATTTCTACAACGAAGCCTAATTTTAACGTATGCAGAATGTAATCAAATTAAGCGATTGTATGCTGAGTTGTATAAGAATTACTGAATTTTTTTAACTCAAAATTATTTAGCTCAGGAGTCTGGAATATAAGTGATATGAATGAAATATTCATTGATTTTACATAGAGAAGCAGACGATTTTATAGCATTGCCTTTTATGATGAAGTTTTAAGTTTCTTAGTAAAATAAATTATTGTAGTATTGTAATAATTTAAAAAATATCACCTCTGAATGTATCGCATTTTAGGGATGTTTAAGTAAAATTGCAGTTCATTTGGAAAGTGTTTCATAATCAATGCTTTATGCATGATTAATCTTTCTTGTTACAATTTTAAAACAGAGTTAAAATATACTTGCAGTTCTATGAATAACTAATTGAACATCTTGCCAAAAATGATAGACTCGTATTTTGAAATTTAAAAATAATTGTTATTGTTGTTATTATTATTATTAATTAAATAATATTATTATTTTATTAATAATAATCGATCTCTCCTTGTGAACATTATATAAATAAAAGTCTATCAAATTCAAAATTTAAAACTACTGACACTAGTGTTGTAGGAAAGTTAAATTTAATGCCATTGTTTTATTTGCTGTTTAGAAAGTGACATTAGGAATTGTGAAAGAAAATTTTTTGTTATTAAGTAGTATTAGTAAAAATACAGTGGCGTCAACCGGTTTCGGAATCAAATCGACCTTTCTTTTTCATGATAAGACAAACAACGAAGTTATGTAAAGAAAGCTAGAAACTGACTAATCATTAAAACTAGGATTTATAGGCACTAAAAATCTCAAAATAGGCATCAAAATAGACGCCGATGTCTTTGAAAACATGGAAAGACTCGTTTTATGAATTAGTTGCATCTGTACGTTCTAAACGAGAAATACTTCTGTTTTACAAACCTTAAGGGTAAAAACGCTTTTTTTTTCAATCGGCGGCCCTCAGCACTGAAATCATTGTGTCGACTCATTACACCTTTTATAAAAGATTAATAGGAAAGCAGCAATTTGTTGAGTGAAAACATTTTGGTACGAATTTGCATGCTGTTTACCCGTTCGTTACCTAAAACAACCTCTTGGTACATCTCGGAAGTACCTAAAATAGCGCTCATGTAATAAAGTTCTTAGAAACAAAATTTTTCATATTTTTACTGTTTTCTAAAATATATCGCCAGTATTTTTATTTTCCTTATATACATAATGTATAAGGAAAGTATTGTAACGGGGTCGAAAATTCGAATTCGAGTTTTCGACGGGAGAGCACGTTTCAAGCATCCCTGATCACGAATCAAACATTTTTGAAGTGATGTCTGTGTGTGTGTGTGTGTGTGAAAGTATGTGTGTGTGTGTGTCAGTGAGTCTGTGGAAACGATAACTGACGAACGAATGGACCGATTCGAACCAAATTTGGTACAAAAATCACAATCCGTAAACACTGGAAGCCTATTGTTTTTATACACAATCGAATGTTCAGAACCCCTCTAAATTTTCGAATGAAATTTTGAAAAATCGTCAAAAAATCAAAACCACTAATAAAGTTACGCAAATAGACATTTCTTATGCAATTTTTCATTAGAAAACGATTGGCATAAATTTTGGAACGCTAACATGAACCGTTCTCGAGATATTGCACATTTTTAAAAAAAATTATCAAAAAGTCATAAAATAAAAAAAAAATATTTCCTATTGAGAAACATGTTCACTTTTCATATGTAATACCATACGATAAATTGGGTGACATCATTCTCGTGGATCTAGCTCGTTCCATTCATGAAAAAAGATTCTTCGAGTAATACGTTTGTATTTGAACGTCAATAGTCATTTGTCTGTTGTAAGAATAACTTATTTCTTCGTCCATAATTCTTGGCGAGATTTTGGCGACGAATTTGGCGGAATGTCGCCAACTTGGCGACTTTTTGAAATGTTGCCAAATTAACGAAAATCTCTCCAAATGAATGAAAATGACGCTAAATCAATGGAAATGACGACTAATACTCGAAAATTCAATATCTTGGAAAGAATATAAATATCTACTATAAGAAAAACCTATTTTTTTTACTGTAAAAGTAGTAAATTCAGTACATTATATAAGGAAAGTCATGTGTTGCCCACATCAGATTTTTTTGTAATATTTTGAAGAAATAAAATTCCAGTCATTACCGATTTAGAGGCGCTATCAAGTGCAACGATTAGATTGCAAATGATGGGGGTGTGACGGTGAAAAAGTGATCGGCCAAATTAACGAAAATCTCTCCAAATGAATGAAGATGACGCTAAATCAATGGAAATGACGACTAATACTCGAAAATTCAATATCTTGGAAAGAATATAAATATCTACTATAAGAAAAACCTATTTTTTTTACTGTAAAAGTAGTAAATTCAGTACATTATATAAGGAAAGTCATGTGTTGCCGACATCAGATTTTTTTGTAATATTTTGAAGAAATAAAATTCCAGTCATTACCGATTTAGAGGCGCTATCAAGTGCAACGATTAGATTGCAAATGATGGGGGTGTGACGGTGAAAAAGTGATCGGCTTCACTTTTTGCAATTGCAGTCTTAGTATGCAGAGTGTTTGTTGCATTTTTATGTGATATAAATGTGAAAGTAAACGATAAAATATCCACAATTTTGTTTAAAATGATCAAATTGATCATAAAGATGAAATAAGAATAAATTTAATTTTTGGATGTTTTGCCCAACATTGCAGGGTACTGAGCAACTGCCTCTCCTGCCCATGCTATAATATGAACCATAGACACATACTTCATATCATAGACATATACGTCTGTGATATGTACCTAAGGGGTCATTTGTATGTTTCCGAAAAGCACCAGTATCCTTCTCTCTCAATCTGTAATCGATGCGACCTTCCTCCGATCAAAATGGCGACTGATATGTCTGTTGGACCAACCAGCTTCCCTTAGGCCTATGATGCGACCGCCCTCTAACTCCGACAATTGTTCGTAGCGCCGTAGAGTACGTCTCAAAGGCATCTTGCTCTTGAAGTATCAAAGCAGAAAACCCAGTTCCAATTGCCCGTAAGCAAGAACACCGGCTGTTTTACATGTTGCACGATGTGTCGTTCTCATGCGATTTGCATGAGCCCTATAGTATCATTGTCGTTCACAGTTTGATCTTTTGCATAACAAAATTCAAGCCGTTGGTTTATGACTGCATGAAATTTCGAACTCCTAACGTTAGAGTGCTGCTGCTATTTTTCTTATTATTTTCCGAAATTATTAGTCCATCAAACTAATTCTTATTTCATTTTGTGATACTAAATAACCCAAACAAATTATACAATTTTTTTTTCAAGAAATTTTTAATATCAATTATTATTTATGAAATACCTATTTGAAAAAATATGAACAGAGACGTGGGTAAATTTAGACGACAATCGATCCAACACTGTCGTAAACCTTAGTATTCAAAATTTTAGTTCATTCCTTTCAGTACTTATTGAAATACAGATCTATGTTCGAAACTGCATCATTTTGAAAGTTTAGAGGGACCATCTATCGATTGTCGATGGAAGCTGTTTGGAAGGAATATTTCAAAATTTCAGTGTAATGCAAAGTTTGGACTTTTTGCATTTGTGCAACGAGCAGGGCCGACCATAGGGGGATGAGCACCACTCAAGTGGAAGGGAGCCCAGACGTCAGAAGGGGCACGGCAGCCCAATTTTTTTTTTCTTTTTGAGACAGAGAAATACATGAAAGATTCCCAAGGAAGGGGAAATCAGATATGGAGGAGGGCCCAGTATTGCTTGTAGGGGAATCCCCAATTTGCATGGGCGGCCTTGCGACGACTGATCAGATATCATTACTGTATCTGCATTAGGAAAAAAAATCCCTAATTTAAAGTGTAATGACAAATTTGAAAGTTGATGTAGCATAGATCCATGCATGCCATATCTGTTTCTCGTATATAACTTTTAATTTAATATTATACAAACTTTTTATACAAAATGATTTTTATTTTGAATTTCATTTAAAAATCGAAAATCGACAACATTAAAACGTGAAATTACAAATTAAATTAAGTGCATATATTTCTTCAAAGGGAGGAATGACCTTGAACAATATGTAGAAAAGACTAAATTTGCATACTTGCGCCTTTGGTTAATTTCACAACATATTCGGGCTACTTCATTGAACATATAATTAATAATACAATTATATTAATTACTTTCGATTTGTTAAATGTATTTAGAAGTGCACGACGACTGTGAAGAAAATTTTTTGAAGCAAATTTTATGTCCTGCTGCTATGTTTGAAGGTAAATTATTCTATAAAATGTTAGTGATCCTCCGCGGTAATTAAACAAATCGCTGAAAGACCAAATTATCGGCTTTTATGAATCTGGCTTGAGATTAAGACAAATTAGCCGTGTGCTTAAAGTCAGCCACGCAACGGTTGCTGTATAGTTGAATGGATTTAAGAGCTGCTTGTGATGACTTAATCACTTTTCCCGAGGCCCGTAAATTTGTTGGCTTCATTAAACCTAATTCAATATTTAACATATGGATGGTTAAAAATGCCTTTTACGCTGCCCCTAAAATTCACGGGCACTGTATACCGGTGCCAGAAAAAATGGTTTTAAGAATGTGCCATATCAACGAAATAGAAAAAGTGTAACTGCTGAGTATTTGTGACCCTTTTTTTTTTACTACCCTAAAATATGGAAACGTACCCCGAATGATTTTTTCTGCCTATTTCCCGTGTTTGGGATCGGAATGGCACACTAATTTATATTTAGCCTAATGTGGACATGAGAAATCTTATGATGACATTAAAAACGGGTGAATTCGGAAATAATGAGCTCAGTTAAATATTAAGACAAACTCTTATGCAAATTATATGCACATTAATAATATAAGCACCTTGATTTATCTGTCTGTTTATCTATCTCTGAGTAACGCTGCTGCAAAATGTTGCCAAACGTGTTTCAATCACGGATAAACATTTCAATTTAGATATTAACCCAGGCCATCAGCATTTTCATAATCCTCCACGTGAACACTCAATTTTTCCTATCACCCATTGACTTTCCACGTTCACTGCTGCTTGAATTCAGTGTTCATATTAAAAACCGGAGCGTTTTTCTTAGCTAATTAAATTTTTGCTTGAACGCGGTTCGTTTTTCATTTTTACTTTCCCTGCAATACATGGTAATGTATGGGGAAAGTATTGGAATCATGCCGAAAATCGCAACTCCAGTTTTCGACGGATCTACACGTTTCGAGACCTCTAGAATACGGAAAAACCATTTTTAGCGCGACGTCTGTGTGTGTGTCTGTGTGTCTGTCTGTCTGTCTGTGCAGATTTTGTATCCACTCTAACTAAAAAACTAATGGACCGAATTTCACAAAATTTGGTAGGTAAGTCACTTGTGAGCGAGTCTGGTGCTGATTAGTTTTGGGTACGATTCGGAATAAAGGAACCCGCCTTTTTTTTTTGCGAAATGGCCCGCAAAAGCTTGTATCCACTCTAACTGAAAAACTACTGGACCGAATTTCACAAAACTCGGTAGATGAGTCACTTGTGGGTTACCCTGGTGCTGATTAGATTTTGGTACGATTCGGAAAAAAATAACCTGCCTTTTTTTGCAAAATGGCCCGCAAAAATCGTCAAAATCTAAACTAAAGAACTAGGTATACTCAAATATATCCATTAAATGCTCGTTTAATACGTAATTTTTAACGACGAAAATAATAAGATCAACCCCATTACACTAGGCCTAGACATTCTCGAGATATTTTAGTTTTCCGTATTTTCTCTACGCCACCTTTGAAAATAAGTCCGGTTACCGAATGAGAACGAAAATTGAATTAAAAGGGAAATAAATTTAATTAAAATAAAGAGAACGTTAATATAAGTCTGCAGGGAAAGTCATGTGCTGCCCACATCAGATTTTTCTTTATTTTTATAGAAACAAGTTTCAAATGTAAATTATTGTTCTGTTAAACCTTTTCACATCAGAGTGATCGCATTGTCGAAAACAATTAATGTAAATAGTTTCTCCTTTTAAATTATTTTCAATTTTTCTTCCTTAGAAATCTTAAGTTCGCAGTTATTTTTTCTTCCAAAGGTTTAGATAAAATTAAAAATAACTTATTTCTTTTAAAACGAACGCCCCGAGCGTCAGGGTTATATTCTAGTTTATTTATAGTAAACATTATTCCGAGTCTTAGGATATTTTCGATTTGATACAACATGAGGTGCCGGAAGAACAAGTGGTGTTCGGATTTTTATTTGACCGACTGTACATTTTCTTTTCTAGTACTTTATAAATACAGACTATGATGTGGCAAGTTCGTTCTGTGCGT
The DNA here is from genome assembly GCA_951213105.1 of Amaurobius ferox. Classification (NCBI taxonomy): domain Eukaryota; kingdom Metazoa; phylum Arthropoda; class Arachnida; order Araneae; family Amaurobiidae; genus Amaurobius; species Amaurobius ferox. The sequence continues at coordinate 50,168,267 of OX578144.1, forward strand.
CATATCAATCTTTATCTACAATCACATTTAAATTTGAAAAATCAATTTCAGTTTTACATCGGATATATAATTATTTCTAAACATATAAAAATTGTAATTTATCGCTATTTATTGTTGGTGCAAGGTCTTGTATAAAAATACCTGAAACCATGAATGCTTTGCGTAATAAATTGCTTCCTTATGACACAACTCCTTGCGAACTTCTGTTTACATTCACAATCAACTGAAAGAAATTTGATTTTTATCATTAATTTATGAACAAAATAAACTTAACGGAATATGGGAAACTCTATCCAATTAAATAACAAGAAAGATCAATCATGCATAAAGCATTGATTTTGAAACACTTTCCAACTGAAATGCAATTTTATTTAAACAGCTCTAAAATGTGATACATTCAGCGCTAATATTTCTTAAAGTATCACATGATTACAGTAATTTATATTTGAAAACTTAAAACTTTATCGAAAAAGAAAATGCTAGTTATACAAAATGAACTTTATTCAAATGACGTCATCGAAATATAAATCGTCTGCATATGTAAATCAATGAATATTTCATTCATATCACTTATATTCCAGACTGCAGAGTTCAATAATTTTACGTGAAAAAACTTAAGCAATTCTTATACAACTCATCTTACAATAGCCTGATTGGTTTACATACATTCTGTATGTTATAGTTTAGCGTAAAAATTAGGCTTCGTTGTAGGAATAAAGAAAATTTAGTGATTATTTAAAATAAAATATATTGTAATTATGATGGCACAGAATTTAGATACACACATAATACGCAAAAATAAAGCAGTTTTATGACGGATGCAGCACTAAATATAAATTTAAAAAATCTGATGTGGGCAACACATGACTTTCCTTATATAATGCAATGAATTTACTACTTTTACAGTTAAAAAAAAATGTTATTCTTATAGTAGGTATATTCTTTCCAAGATATTGAATTTTCTTCAATTAGTCGTCATTTTCATTGATTTAGCGTCATTTTGAATAATTTGGCGAGATTTTTATTAATTTGGCAACAATTAAAAATGTCGCCAAGTTGGCGACATTCCGCCAAATTCGTCGCCAGAATCTCGCCAAGCGTTATGGACGGAGAAATAAGTATCCTTACAGCAGATAAATGACTATTGGCGTTCAAATACAAAAGTATTACTCAAAGTGTCTTTTTTCATGAATGGAACGAGCTAGATCCACGAGAATAATGTCATCAAATTTATCGCATGGTATTACATATGAAAAGTGAGCATGTTTCTCAATAGGAAATATATTTTTTTTATTTTATATAACATTTTGATAATTTTTTTGAAAAATGTGCAAATATTTCGAGAACGGTTCATATTAGCGTTCTAAAATTTATGTCAATCGTTTTCTAATGAAAAATTACAAAAGAAATGTCTATTTGCGTAACTTTATTAGCGGTTTTGATTTTTTGGCGATTTTTTCAAAATTTCATTCGAAAATTTATGGGGTTCTGAACATTCGATTGTGTATAAAAACAATAGGCTTCTAGTGTTTACGGATTGTGATTTTTGTATCAAATTTCGTTCAAATCGGTCCATTCGTTCGTCAGTTATCGTCTCCACAGTCTCACTGACACACACACACACACACACACATCACTTCAAAAATGTTTGATTCATGATCAAGGAATCTGTTTTGACGTTGTTCTGAAATTTGACCACAAGTAATATATAACTCCGGGAGTGTTACCATTGGTGGTAAAGTCGACTATTAACCGGGAACTAGGGGTCACCATCCCCCTAGGCCTTTTATGTATTCCCAGTTGGTCCTTTTCCCTCACCTTTCTAATAATTGTCTGGTAGCTTTTGCTTAGCTGTATTTCTCGACATTTACAAGCTGCATCGCACTTTTATGTCTAGTTACTTTTTTGGTACACTTTGTACACTTGTATATTCTCGTTCTATGACATACACACACACACACATATATATATAAAGGAACGTATTGTCATGAGTCAACATCTGAGTATGATTTTGATATCTCTACACGGTTTGAGTATCCAACTGATATTGGAAAATGATCGATTCGTAATCAGGGATACTCAAAACGTTTAGATCTATTAAAATCATAGCAGATATTGACCCATGAGAATACTGTCCCTTTATATATATATATATATATATATATATATATACTAGGTAAATAGATTTAATTTTTAACACTTTCCAACATAATTTTAAAGTGTTTATGACTTTGGTCATTCTGTCTGTCCGTTCGCACAATAACTGCCGTAAAAATGACTTTAATATTAGTGTGTATGTCTGGGTCTGAGTAGGATCCCTTAATCAACTTGAGCGAATTGAATGATATTTATTAATTTTCGGGGAAATCGAACCCAACCCTCTTTTTTTTTTTGGGGGGGGGGGGGGGGAATGCTCATAAGACCCACGCCGTATAACGGGAAATCCTTTCGGAGGATCGTTTATTATTATTTTTTAGCTTTCAACGTTTGTGGAGCTGTGCTCTTTGCGCGCTTAAACTATAAGGATTTCGTTGTGATTTGGATTGAAACCGATTCGACAATTTAGAAACTGAGTCGTGTTAGTTGAGTAGCGGGCGCTTATCCAGGAACCGTGCCACACGGGCAATTCGATCGTCAGATAAAGGACTAAATATTCTTAAACGTAATAATTAAACGTAGTTTTTTACGGCAAAAGAATAAGATTCTCGCGACATATGTTTTTTTCTTTTTTGTTATGTGTGCAACACCGATATTAGATTTGCTAATCTGTTGTGAAAGTCGCATATTGAATACATCCAATTTTTAAAAATTCCCGATAGTAGACATGCATTACAAGTCACAAACAATACTGAGTAATAGAAATAATGCTGAGAAAATATGGAGCTCAGGATTCGTCTCAAAAGTTTGATTGTGAGTTAAAGGAAGTAGTTAACTTTTCAGCAGTGTGGGATAGGGTGACGCCTTGCCATTCAGGAGTTCTTGCTAGTGTCCATGGATGGCGATACTCAAGCCGTGAATTCTGCCAAATCATAAAGCATCTCTTTCATCCAGCATCCCGCCAATTAATCCGTCTCTTGTTTTTTCGCTGATTCTCAACGCTGCTCTCGTATTTCAGCATCGCGAAGGCGGCCAAGTCACTATCTTACGGGCTCGTCACCTTTGTACTTATGTCAGACGATAGCGACGGTAAGACTTATACCGTAAGAGCTGATTGATAGCGCCTTGGCGACGTGGATATAAACATTTCTTATTTTCCATCTTCTGTCCAACTATGGAATTAATGCGCTGCCCCGTGTAGTTTTGGGATGTGACGTGATCGGCTTTGAATGCAGGTATTGTGCTGGTTGTTGGTTGCCAGTTAAACGAGTTAGAATGTGCCTGCCTAACAGTGGCGAGAGCGATTCGATGTACCGGTGTTTTGTGACGTTTGAGAACCTAAAGCATTTGGTAAGCCGAAGATTTTGTTCTTTTTAAAATATAAAATCGATATTTGGTTTTATTTATTTATTTTTAAGTTTCCTACCCATAGGGTAGGATATCGAATGGGATGGGATTATAGTACTGGATTTATTTTTCCAATGACAACCCAATGGAGAAGTAATGAAATTATTCCGGGACTTAACTACTAGGAAATGTTTTACTTTTTAATCGCCTGAGAGTTGCAGCATCAATTTTACTTTTTCGAAACACACATTTCTCATTTGCACTTCTCGCCATGCTTCAAAGAAATGCCCTTCTCCTGAAGCATAGTATTTTTATTTTTTTAAATTTGATATATCTTTTTATTTTGTACCCCATGAGAAGTATATGGCCGAAAAAGTCATTAAATATGTCGTTTTTTTTTCTATTTTTCGGTTTATTTCGTCCGGGAAAAGAGTTTACGGAGAGTGATTTCCCCTGTGCACACAAATGAAAACTGCTTTATTACATTATCAAATCAGTGTGCACTGGTAGTTTATTTTCGTTAAGAAGCCGCGTTCTCGCAGTTTGCTGTTTAGTCCGCCGTGGCAACTTCGATTTTAATTCGACCGAAATTTTTCAGCCATATATATTTTTTTAAGTGAAGTTATATTTCCTTCTCTTTTCATCCGTATATCTGAAGAAAATTCGTTTTCGTATATTTTTAATTCTTCATTTATTAATACCTATTTATAATGCATAATTTTGTTTTTCATTCATAAGTGTAGTAAGGTGATCATTTTTTCCTTGGGGTTTCCGGGGACGCTGGGCCCCCAATTTTTAGAGGACCCAGCCTCTACTCTTGGTATAAAATGAGTCCTTACAGTTTCAATCTTGTATAAGCTTTTTAGCACTTTACAACATAGTTGAAAAGTCTTTATGACTCTGTTTATTCTGTCTGTCTGTCTGTCAGCACGATAACTGCCGTAAAAATGACTATCAAAATGAAATTTTAATACGTTGTTCAGACGGTCTGTGGGACCTATGGGAATATAAATGAATAATATCACCCAATTAGTTTTGGATTGAACCCGGGTTGAAAAAATGAAATACATTGAACCCTATGGGACCTAATTTTTCAAACATTTTTTAAGCGAATTTAAAATTCATACATTGCTTGGAAAGTTTAGGAAATATTCAGATTATCCCATAAAATATATAAAAAAAATTTCAGCAAAATATATTTGGTAGTTTTTTAAATAAAAATTAAAATAATAATTACATCCTTTATATGAAGAGATCACGTGACCATGATATGAAAAGATCACGTGACCCACTTCAAAATGATATATAGCATCCATCTAGTGTCAAAATCGTGATTTTTAAATTTCTTAATTCATATTGAGTGTTGCATCCGTCCTAAAACCACTTTATTTTTTCTTAAATTCTATGCATCTACATACTGAAACAACGCAATTACAATATATTTGAGTTTAAATGCTCATCCAAATTTGATTATTTCTACACCGAAGCCTATGTTTCACCTATGTAAAATGTAAACAGCAAAATATGTAGAATGAGTTGTATTAGAATTGCTGTATTTCTTTAACACAAAATCATTTAGTTCATGGAGTCTGCATAGCTGATATGAATGAAATATTCATTGATTTTACAAAGATAAGGACGATTTTTTTCGATTAAGTTTTACGCATAGAGTTTAATTACTTGTAACTCCAAGGTCTTAATTTTTAAATAAAATAAATTATTATAGTATTGTGATGAATGCCATGAATGGGAAATTATTTATGAATGAAATGCTGCTTTTATAGAGAGCCGGGCGTGTTATTTTTTCTATGACGTCATTTGAATGAATTTCAGTTGTTTTCGAAGAAGTTTTCAAATATAATAAATTATCGTAGTATTATGATAATTCTAAAATTATTACCGAGGAATGTATGGTATTTTAGAGATGTTTAAACCATCAGGCAATTTATATTTCAATGCCGTCATTTGAATGAAGTTCATTTTTTTCGATGAAGATTTAAGTTTTCAAATATAATAAATTAATGTAGTATTGTGATAAGTTTTAAAATATTACCGAGGAATGTATTGCATTTTAGACATGTTTAAATAAAATTGCATTGAAGTTGGAAAGTGTTTCATAATCAATGCTTTAAGCATGATTTATCTTTCTTGTTAATTTATATTTAGTGTTGTATGTGCCCTAAAGCCGCTTTATTAACACTTTACAACATAGTTGAAAAGTGTTTATGACTTTGTTCATTCTGTCTGTTTGTCAGCACGCTAACTACCGTAAAAATGACTTTATCAAAATGAAATTTTAGTACGTTGTTTAGACGGTCTGTGGGAGCTATGGGAATATAAATGAATAATATCACCCAATAAGTTTTGAATTGAACCCGGGTTGAAAAAATGAAATACATTGAACCCTATGGGACCTAATTTTTCAAACATTTTTTAAGCGAATTTAAAATTCACAAATTGCTTCGAAAGTTTTAGGAAATATTCAAATTATCCTATAAAATATATAAAAAAATTTCAGTAAAATATATTTAGAAGTTTTTTGAAATAAAAAATAAAATGATAATTACACCCTTTTATATGGAGAGATCACGTGACCCACTTCAAAATAAAATATGGCATCCATCTTGTGTCAAAATCGTGATTTTTAAAGTTCTTTCTAATTCATATTTAGTGTTGTATCCATCCTAAAACCGCTTTATTTTTGCTTAAATTCTGTGCATCTACATACTGAAACAATGCAATTACAATATATTTGAGTTTAAATGATCATGAAACTTTGATTATTACAATGAAGATGATCTACAACGAAGCCTAATTTTCACTTATGGATAATGTAAACTCCAAAAGATGTAGAATTAGTTGTATAAGAATTGCTGCATTTTTATAACGCAAAATTATTTAGCTCATGCAGTCTGCAATATAGCTGATATGAATGAAACATTCATTGAATTTAAATAGAGAACCAGACGTTTTATGCATAGTGTTAAATTACTTGTACCTCTATGGTTTTAAGTTTTTAAATAAAATAAATTATTATAGTATTGTGATGAATGGAAAAAAGTTTATGAATGAAATGCGGCTTTTATATAGAGGCGATTTATATTTCAATGACATCATTTGAATAAAGTTAATTTTTTCGATGAAGTTTTAAGTTTTCAAATGTAATAAATTATTGTATTATTGTGATAATTTTATTTTAAAAATATTACCCCTGAATGTATCGCATTTTAGAGTTAAACCAGGCGTCTTGAATTTCAATGACGTCATTTGAATAAAATTCCTTTTTTTTTGATGAATTTAAGTTTTCAAATATAATAAATTCATGTAGTATTGTGATAATTTTAAAAATATTATCGAGAAATGTATCGCATTTTAGAGATGTTTATATAAAATTGCTTTAAAGTTGGCAAGTGTTTGATAATCAATGCTTTATGCATGATTGGTCTTTCTAGTTTTTACTTAATATCTGTGCATCTGTATTCTAAAACAATGCAATTACAATATATTTGAGTGCAAATGATCATCAATCTTTGATTAATTCTACTACGAAACCTAATTTTGACTTATGGAGAATGTAAACAGATTAGGCTGTAAGATGAATTGTATAAGAATTGTTGAATTTCTTTAACGCAAAATTATTTTATTCTGGAACCTGCAATATAGATGATATGAATGAAATATTCATTGATTTTGCATAGAGAAGCAGACGATTTAATGGCAGACTTATTGGATGAAGTTTTATGGATAGAGTTAAATTACTTTTACCTCCATGGTTTAAGTTTTTAAGTAGAATAAATTATTGTAGTATGTACTGTGATGAATGGAATAAAAATGTATAAAAATGTAGCAAATATGGAATATGTAGCAATAATGGAATAAAAATGTAGCAAAATATTTATTGCTTTTACACAGACAGCCAGACAGGGCGCGGTAGCCCATAGGTTAGCGCGCTGGAGTTGCACTGGGTAGGCCCGGGTTCGATTCCAGCCACTACCAACACTGCCGCCGTGTTCATGCGGAGTACGATCACGTTAAACATGTGGGTCCGAAAGTCCTTCCGAGAGGTTGGTGGTAGGGGAAGGAGGGTACGGTCCCTGTGGATGCCTCCCCCACTGGGTTCCGGTCTAAATTGGGTGGCACTTCCCGAGCGTCCAAACAGTTACCTTACACCTTTCTGGTTCTGGGTTTCAACAACAACAACAGAGAGCCAGACGAGTTACATTTCGATGACGTCATTTGAATCAAGTTCGTTTTTTTCGATGAAGTTTTAAATTTTCAAATATAATTAATTATTGCAGTATTGTGATAATTTTGAAAATATTACCACTGAATGTATCGCATTTTAGAGATGTTTAAATAAAATTACAGTTGGAAAGTGTTTCATAATCAATGCTTTATGCATCTTTCTTGTCTTTTGATCAACTAGTTTTACTTCAATTTTTGTCAACAGTAGGTAATTGAATGAACATTTTCCTTTTCAAAATTATTAAAATAGCTTGAGAAATTATTCACTAATTCTTCAAATATTAAATGTTAGCTTTAAACTTAAATGTTTTATTTCCTGCTTTGAAGTAAAGGCAATTCCTAAGCGAAGCCATCGTTAAACGCAGACGCATGCGTTTGGTCTCATCCTGGCTTCCATCGCGCGCATGGTAGGGTCTCGCGGTTTTCAAACTTAGAGAAATCTTTTTATTTATAGTTAACAAGTAATGGATATTTTGTGCAAAATTGTTTTCTTTTATTTATCACTATAAAAATATGTTTATCAATTAGTCATAAATAACTTAATATGTATATTCGTTATAATAACAATAAAATGTTGAGGAAAAATTGTTTTCGCCACAAATGTCACAGCGTGCAAGTAATTGCGTTTTGTTAGGGAATCGTGTAATAATTAATGATATTGCCAGTTAGAGGCTCGTGGTATGCATGTGGAGTTTTTAGGGGCTTAGTACTGCGGACTGGCCGATGGGAGGATATCTTTTACATAACTCTATGGATCCCGTCATATAACTGGCAACTAGTGCACACTATTTTTACTTTCCTCGCAATAAATAGTATATTATAAGGGAAAGATGTGTGGGATTGAAAATCTCACTTTTGATCGAAATTGTTTGACGCGTTTTGGGTTTTCATGAATGTGGATAAAGAATTTATTCGATATCTGTCTATTGTCACGATATCACGAACGAATTGAGCCAATCAAATGAAATTTGGTATGATTACTTCAATTGGTAAACAGAAGAGGTCTATTGTTTTCCGAAGAAGTCGGGCAAGGAAGGCCCTCAAATTTTTTGCACATTTGTTTTTTAAATTTAAAAACATAAAATATAACTATAAAAATTCTATAACCTGTTAGTATGTATGAAATTTTTCATTTAAAGCGAATAGCATCATTTATAGACCGGCAATATGCCCTATTTTCGAAATATTGCGAGTTTTTTTCTTCTTTTTTTAATTAAAATGAAAACTATTATACACTAAATAGGATCATTATCAAATGATTGAATGCTTTATGCTTTTAAACAAAAATGAAATGAAACTATTTTCAAGAGATATCATACGCACTTCTAGGGATATTTAAAGTTTTATTTTCCGCATATTGAGCACATCTCTCAAAATATTCAAGCGATTTGCATGTAATTATGACCTTTTCGACTATAGGCAAAGTAGGCAAATGCTGGAAAGCCAATCCTTCGTATTCAACGTACATTTTTTACTATAGAAGTTTTATGGTGGTCGTTAGAATTTAATTTTGCTTAGGATAGGTATTAAAGCGGCCCTGCTAGGAATGTATCTTATTTTAATAGGTAACAAGATAGTTGCTTTGAGCGAATGTTTTGCTATATCTTGTGCTTCACTAATCAATGTTTTCAGATTATATTTCTGGATCAAATGAACTTTATTCTTTAAAACACTCAAACTGCTGCTAAAAGTTAAAATATTATAACACTTTATAAAACAGTATAAACCACAAAAGTATGGGTTTCGAAGACGAAAGACAGTATTTTTTATCAGGACTAACATGACGTGCGGCTACACCCACCAGAGCTATTCTATCGGGCGATGCCGATCTTGTTCTGGTGAGTATAGGTCGCACTTCCTGCTAATCCTAATGAAGACGTTTTTTTACTTCCGAAACTGGTTGACACCCTTATTTTTTAGTTTTATACGAAACATTATAACTTTTTGAACTTTTATTCTGTTGACAGAAATTCCCTACCTTTGGTGTAGTGGCTACTATATCTTTTTCTTCTAGCTCAGAAGCATCTTTTATACCTTTTAAATCGGTGGTTTCATTTAATCAACTGTTTATGCTATTATTAATAAAGTATTTTATTTTTTTCAAACAAGAATACTGTATTTTAATTCTGTTTTTACATGTAAGTAAAATTCGCGGTAACAAAATCTGCTTGTTTCCAAATATTTAGTTTCGTATATAGAGTTGAGATTGTCTCATTTTTGTTATTTCTATGCAAATAGTTTCAAAATTCACATTTCTGTAAGGCATTGTTTATTGCTTTCTTTAGAATTGGAAGCATTATTTTCTGAAAATTAATAATATATGCAAGTTCTGAAGAATACCGCTTGACGGCGCGCATTTTATTTATTCTCATTTCAATTTCTCGTTTATTCTTATGGTTATAGTACTTTTAAAATTCATTGATATTTCCGGCATGTTTGCCCGGAGAACAATTGAAATACTTTTCTCCAAGATGATGGAGTTTTAAAATTGATATAAATCCAAATGGAAATACTTGTTGTTTCTAGAGTGATTTAAAGTTCAAAACTTGTTTTTATTTTCAGGGATATCGCATGATGGGAGATAATTTATGCTCATACTTTTATAAAGCATTTAGACTTCTTAGAGGGGTGATTATTTTACAAATTTTCATCAAATGAGGTATATGTCATTGACTCATGTCTCCGAATTGCATAGGGTAGGGACAATTGCTTGGGACGTGCCATTCCAATAAAGGGCTCGTGACATTAATTTTGTCCGTTAAAGTACCTAGTCCAGGTGTAGTTTTTAAAACCTTCCAACATAGTTGAAAAGTGTTTGACTTAGTTCATTCTGTCTGTCTGTCCGTCTGCCTGTCCGTTAGCACGATAACTACCATAAAAATGACTATCAAAATGAAGTTTTAGTATGTTGTTCAGACGGTCCGTGGGACCTATGGGAATATAAATAAATAATATCACCCAATTAGTTTTGGATTGAACCCCGGTTGAAAAAATGAAATACATTGAACCCTATGGGACCTAATTTTTCAAACATTTTTTAAGTTATAATTCACAAATTGCTTGGACAATTTTAAGAAATATTCAAATTATTCTATAAAATATATGAAAGAATTTCAGCAAAATATGTTCGGCAGTTTTCTAAATAAAAATAAAAATAATAATTACACCCATATTATATAAAGAGGTCACGTAACCCACTCCAAAATAAAATATGACATCTATATTTTTTCCCAGTGTCAAAATCGTGATTTTTAAAGTTCTTTTAAATTTATATTTAGTGTTGCGTCTGTCCTAAGACCGCTTTATTATTGCGTATTTTCTGTGCATCTATATTCTGCGCCAACGCAATTACAATATTTTTTAGTTTAAATGATCATCAAACTTTGATTATTTCTACAATGAAGCCTAATTTTAACGTACGCAGAATTTAAATAAATCAAGCTGTAAGATGAGTTGTATAAGAATTGCTGAATTTTTTTAACGCAAAATTATTTAGCTCCGGAGTCTGCAATATAGCTGATATGAATGATATATTCATTGATTTTACATAGAAAAACAGAATATTTTATAGCATTGCCTTTTTCGACGAAGTTTTAAGCAGAGTTACAAAGTACTTTTACCTCCATGGTTTTAAGTTTTGAAGTAAAATAAATTATTGTAGTGCTATGATAATTTAAAAAATATCACCATACATAACACTTTAGAATAATGGATACCATGTTACTCGTAATAGTAGAACCTCGTTTAATTAACACTAGAACGACGGATATTTTGAACTACCCAGAACTACGAGCAGCGGTCAATTTGACCGCCATAGAAAAATAGATCGTTGATTTGTTCTCTTATTATAAAACCTAGAATAATTTTCTTATGTGTTTTCAATGAAAATAAGAAAAGTCATAAAATTTCAATGGACTGGGATTAGCCGTTTTGGAGAAATCGTTTCTCAAAGTAGTTGTGCGGTCAAAATGACCGCCTCCCTCGTTCTGGTGTTAAACTCGAGGGGTTGTAAAATTTAATTGATATATATATATATATATATATATATATATATATATATATATTTCTGCTTTTATAAATTTGTAATAGCATTTGCTTTGTATATTTCAACTTATCTTTGTTTTTTGTTGCAGGTATGTATCAAAGAAGGTTGCTTAATGAAACAAACTAGCTCCTTTCAGGTAAGCTTCAATTTTAGGAATTAGAAATTTTCGCACTGTTTGATAACTTTTTTCAACCAAACACACATTAGATGATTAGATTTTATATGTCGAGCAGTTTATATCAAGAAGAGTGAATGTTAGTGTTTTGTAAATGATATCATTCGATGTTAAATTTTAAAATCTGATGTGGGCAGCACATGACTTTCCTTATACAATGCAATGAATTTACTTCTTTATCGGTGAAGAAGTGATGAGATCCACGGCACAGTGTTTGCAAAGTTAAATTGTACATTTGGCGCTTTTCCGGATGACAACCTGTGAAACTATTTCTTATCCAATTAACTTATATTTTACGCAACTTTAAATTAACAATTATTAATATTGATAGCATCCTCACTAAGCAATATATAGTCCATACCCTTAAATATTTTAATAATAAATTCATCGATTAGGCGTTAATTTCATTAGCCTGGCGTCATTTTTGCAATTTTGACGATATTTTCGTCAATGTGGGGATAAATATCGCTATGTTGGCGATATGTAAAAGAGCATTTCTTATATACTAAAAGGTATACCCATCATATGACGAAATTGAAAATTAGCAAAACATTGTATCCCATTTCGCATCATTTTTATCAATTTGATGACATTTTTATCAATTTGATAATATTTTTTAGCAATTTGGCAACAGTTTCGTTAATTTGGCAACATTTAAAAGTCACCAATTTGGCGATATTACTCTAAAATTCGTCACCAGAATTTTGCCAAGAGTTACACACGGAAAAATAAGTTATTCTTCTAGTAGAGTCATATTCATTCCAAAATATTGAATTTTCATCAATTAGTTGTAATTTTCATTGATTTAGCGTCATTCTTATCAATTTGCCGATATTTTTTTTATCAATTTGGCGACGTTTAAAAAACTTGGCAAGTTGGCGATAGTCCGCCAAATTCGTCGCCAAAATTTCGACAAGCATTAAGGTCGGAGAATATGTTATTCTTATAGTAAATAAACGACTAATGGCGTCCAAGTACAAAACTATTGCCCAAAGCATCCTCTCTCGTGAATGGAACTAGCTAGATCTACGAGAATGATGATAATAAATTTATCGCATAATATTACATATGAAGAGTGAACAGATTTCACAATAGTTAATACTTTTTATTTTTATTTTATATGATTTTGTTGAGAAATTTATGTGAAAAATGTGCAATATCTCGAGAACGGTTCATGCTAGCGTTCTAAAGTTTATGTCAATCGTTTTTTAATGAAAAATTACATAAGAAATGATTATTTACGCAACTTTATGAAATGTTTTAATTTTTTGATGATTTTTTCTAAATTTCATTTCAAAATTTAGGGGAGTTCTAAACATTTAATTGCGTGTAAAAACAATAGACTTCCAGTATTCATTGATTGTGATTTTTGTACCAAATTTTGTTCGAATCGCTTCATTCGTTCGTGAGATATAGTCTCCGCACACACGTACGCACGCACACACACACACACACACACACACACACACACACACACGATTCATATTCAGCGATGCTTGAAACGTGCTCTCCCGTCGAAAACACGAATTGGAATTTTCGACCCCGTCACAATACTTTCCTTATACATTATACTATGTACTATATAAGGAAAGTAAAAGTACATTTAAAATTTCTATTTACGCAAGATTTTTTGAACATGATTGTGTTTTTTTATAATAATTTTTGAGTTTTGCAACATTAAAATGTTCGTCATATTCAGGATCTTTACCTGGACCGTCGTTCACTTTGAAAACCAAGAGACCTGTCCATCGGTCAATCGTATGAATTTTTATTTGACTTGCTCACTTTGTTTTAGAAATATTGTGACCGCAGAGATCACTGAAAAAATGGTTGATTCGTATATAAGGATACTCGAAAAGAGTAAATACATCAAACTCCGAAAGTCTAACTTTTGACCCCAGAAGGTCGCCATGATAAATTTTTGACAAGAAATCGAACTTTTATTTTAAGCAAAAGTTTTTTAAAAAGCATAAGTTTAATGATGTTACAGGGGATAGTTAAAGAAAAGGAGATGTATAGTTTTAATGTGTATGTACGTGGACATCTGTACTACTACTTGGTTCTAAGCAAGTGCTAGTACAGATGAAAAATTAAAACTACTCTAAATAATAGTTTATTTTTTTATTGTGGTTAACTTAATTCGCATTTTTGTTACTCCTATCATGAGGACGTGACTATTTTGACATTCATACATATATGGACACTGCTTCGTGCAAACCTAAACTGAAAATGGTCAAAAGCCGGCGAGTGTTTTACTCTGTCGCAAGTAAAGTAGAATTTTGATGATTGTATTCATTAAATAGGCCCAAGATGTTTCAGGGTGTTTTTTTACTTTGCTGTTTTTTGCACACCTTTTAATAATTTTCTCAAGAGTTGTAAGCAACTGTTTAGTTCTATGAATCAAGGTATTTGTATGTTATGTAGTTATGTAAATTCTGGATTACTTGGTATCTCCACATCAGTAGGAAGAATTTGAAGATACACTATTTACAAACAAAAGCAAAGTAAAAGAAGATTCAAAATTTCTGTCAAGATTCTGATCAGTGTATCTACCTAATTTAAAAAGATGTTAAAGCTAGAATAGTCATTAAAAGAAAGACACTGAAACGTACAAACACTCTGAACTAGCTATTAAAATTTTCAGTTTGGCACCGAAGCTGACAGCAGATTAAACTGTATTTTTCACTTTTCTTCTATAGTTCGAAAATTAAAAATTTTGTTTTGCACAGTCACAATAAGTCGATTGATATTTTTTGTTTTGTTCTTTTTGGCTCCTTTTTTTAACACTTTACAACATAGTTGAAAAGTGTTTATGACTTTGTTTATTCTGTCTGTCTGTCTGTCCGTTCACACGATAACTGCCTTAAAAATGACTTTATCAAAAAGAAATTTTAGTATGTTGTTGAAACGGTCTGTGGGACATATGGGATTGTAAATGGATAATATCACCCAATTAATTTTGGATTGAACTCGGATTAAAAAAATAAAATTCATTGAACCCTATGGGAGCTAATTTTTGAAACATTTTTTAAGCGAAGTTAAAATTCACAAATTGCTTCGAAAATTTTAGGAAATATTCAAATTATCCCATAAAATATATATAAAAAAAAATTTCATCAAAATATGTTTGGTAGTTTTTTAAATAAAAATTAAAATAATAATTGCACCCATATAATATGAAGGGGTCACGTGACCCACTTCAAAATAAAATACGGCATCCATCTTGTGTCCAAATCGTGATTTTTAAAGTTGTTTTTAATTTATATTCAGTGTTACATCCGCCCTAAAGCCGCTTTATTTTTGCATATTATGTGTTTCTAAACTCTGTGTTTACGCAATTACAATATTTTTTATTTTAAATGATCACTAAACTTTAAGTATTTCTACAACGAAGCCTAATTTTAAGGTATATAAAATGTAAAAAAAAAAAAAGCAATTGTAAGTTGAGTTGTATAAGTATTGCTGAATTTTTTTAACTCAAAATTATTTAGCTCAGGAGTCTGGAATATAAGTGATATGAATGGAATATTCATTGATTTTACTTAGATAGAGAAACAAGCGATTTTATAGCATTGTCTTTTTTGTTGAAGTTTTAAGTTTCCAATTATTGTACTGTGATAATTTTAAAAATATCACCACTCCATGCATCGTATTTTAGAGATAAAATGTTTAAATAAAATTGCATTTCAGTTGGAAAGTGTATCATAATCAATGCTTTATGCATGATTAATCTTTCTTGTTTTAATAATACACTTACCTTAATCCTTATATACACCACTTCTAAGACAAAATAATCCGATAGTAATGAAACTTTACACACAAACACCTTTCGACCGAATATGCAAATGATCAAAAATTCACAGTCCATGAATGAATAGTCGGTACTACAGCGCATTGAAACTGAGCAACATGGTGGTGTATATAAGGAGCGAACCTCGCTTTCAGGAACAAAACTTGCAGTGGATTTCGATTGCGTTTACGTACCTTGATTGTAACATTGCCTCGCCGGCGATTTCGCGGCCACTAGGAGCATATGAAGGAATTTGAAAGAGGGCGTGCGGTCGGACTGCATGAGGCTCGATGGACCGTCACCTCCGAAAGCAGAGGCCGGAGCACTAATTTTTGACGTCTTGGCTTGTAGGCCCACTGCGAGTAGGTCTTCCAGATCGCGATCGGAGCTTTTGCTATTTGCTTCCCTTTTAAT
Organism: Amaurobius ferox; assembly: GCA_951213105.1. NCBI lineage: Eukaryota > Metazoa > Arthropoda > Arachnida > Araneae > Amaurobiidae > Amaurobius > Amaurobius ferox. The sequence goes on from OX578144.1 coordinate 50,184,380, forward strand.
TCTTTATTCGATGTAAAGGAATTATAATTTATCGGTAAATCAAATAATATTCATGAAATTTGGAAGTATTTTCGATAATGTTCATTAAAATGGGTAATTTAAAATATTAATATTGCTGTACATTTCCTTAAAATAAAATATTTATAATGACTCAAATTCACTGTGGGAGCAAAGATGAAAGGATTCCATTCAGTTAGTGTTTTAATAAAAGTTTGAGAAAGAACCCTGTATATTTATTGCTTAATCAGGCATTTTATTTGAATAATTCTTCAGTACATTCAGCTAAAGTATGCGTGCTTACAGATAAAGTATGCAGAAACTAAAATGATTACTGAATACTATATCTTTAAATATCATAAGACAACCATAAAAAGAAACTCAGAATTTAACTTTTAATATGCTTACGTGTTTATTTATTTTTATTTCATTTTATTTTATTCATTTTTTGTTGCTATAAATTGCAAAATGATTTAGAATTAAGATGAAATACTAGTTGAATGTCATTCATTAACCTATGCACTATAATTTGTAGAAGTTCAGGTTTTCTAATATAGCATATCTTATATTCCTTTTTTTACTACCACACATTAACAAATTGTAAACAATTTTGCTTAATTATAGAGTTTGAAATACCTCAGGGGCTTTAAAAATTTAAAAAGCTGTATAATAAAACTTTTTGGTATTAATATTTCATTTACAATTCCATTGAAGTGAAAATGTAAGAAAGATTAAATTAGCTTTGTATTATTAAAATAACATTAACTATAATATAATGAAATATACAATGGTAACTTGAAATTGTAAGTTAGTTACTTTACTTTTTTCCAAGTTATTTTAACAATTTTCAATAACATAATAATTCGCTACATAAAAAAAAAAAAAAAAATGTGCACAACTTAAACACAAATGACTTCTTAACCTATTCCTTTAAAATTTCAGCATGCCATAACAAACAATAAAAAATATACATGCAATATATTAAGATACTAAATCTTTTATATGCAATTACTTACTTATCAAACGGTTAAAAATATGTTATTTGATGTGTAAAATATTACATTTTACATTATTTTACTTTCATAACTTTAGTGTAGCATTTTTATTGCTACGATTGACACTATATACGATTGCTACTATTGACAATATCTTAAAAAGAGAATGACATTTTTTTATCTATATAAATAAAATTGAAAATACATCTATCTGTCTGTGTGTTTATCTATCTCATCATCACGGTAGAATTGCTGCATCGAATTTCATGAAAATTCTGTGGGTAGCCTTGAAATAGCCCTACTTAAAATTTAGTCCATGTTTTGAGTTTCTAGGACCAGGGATTGTCGAGATATGAATAAAAATCCCACAATTAAACCTTCCATAAAAATAGAATTATGCAGATGATATATTTTCCGCAAATTTATTAAGAAAATTATATCATGATGCTTAGCAACGCAATTAAATCAAATGTGTTTATTAGACAGAAGATTATTAAATATTTTAAGATTTAAATAATAAAGAAATCGATATAAAAGAAAATTTTATAACCATTTTTATACCATTTTAGCGCTTTCATTTTAGTTTATATTGATCCAATTTCATATATATTTTATAATTTGCTTTCGAACGAGGAAGGTTTATTCTTCAGATCTGCTTGAAGATAATTTTGTAGAAAACGCAGAAAGGAGAATCAAATTTAGAAGAATTAAGTGAAGGGAGAATTAAATGTAATATTTTAATAGAATGTTTTGAGTAAGAATGTCATTTAGAATACTGCAGGAATTTGCACATATTTTAAATCATGGGCAATGTCGGGTATATTTGCTATTAACAGTATACATAAAATTGTATGTTGTACATCTATCTGTCTGTTTATTATCTCAGTACGGTAGAGCTCACCTATTTTCTTTTCATTAGAATTATTATAAAATTTCAAAAATAGAGACTCCAAATATTGAAACTTCACCTCAAATTCTGAATTTTAAGTTTCTTGTATTATATAATCAGTACGAAGAACGGACATACTGCTAGTCTATTATAAAATATCACACAACTAACAACATTATTAAAGTAATTTTAAAATATTTGCAGGAAACTGTATAATTTATGACAACATTAAGTACACTAGGTAAATGCAATGAATGACACGAGCTAACTTGATAAAATATACATTTTAAACATTGAATGATTTTAAATACTTCACAATTACTTAACAAAGCTTAATTTTACAAGTACCTGGGCAGTTTTCTTAATTAATATGACAACAATAAAATTTTAAAGCAAACTAAGAAAACTCTAAAAGGTTTGTTGAAGTTATAATTAGCAACAAAACAATTTAGAATCCAGTTAGCGTTAATTGAATAGCAATAATTTGATTGCCATATATTTAAAATTCTAAGTAATTTTAAATGACATGATAATAAGCAAAAAATGGTAAGCACTTACTTCTAAATAGCATTTTCTGTATTTCACATAGGGTAATAAGGTAATTAGTAATCCAATGTTATAAGGTATGTAGTCGAAGGTATGCTGATCAAAATGTTTATTAAATCATGAACTAACATATAAGATATTCAAAAATACGATTTAAAAGACTGTTATGCATCCACGAGCGCGAGCCCACGTACTACACTGCACATACGATACTTCTCTGTGTGGGCTACTCTACTAGGGGAGAACCAAAGAATATACATATAGAGAGATGGGAGAACTTTCCAGAAAAGTTGAGACGGCGGAATTCGGATTCGAAGGCCAGACTTGGGCCTACAGCTCATACGTTTCGAGGTACAGAGGGGGAAAGTAGTTCGGCCTCTTCTACCGGGGGGTGACGGATGGACACACCGACGAATCGCTCGGCATTTGGGTAGGAGCGATGCAGCAATTAGATGATGTTGGCAGGAACGGGTCCGGAATGGCAGCGGGTAGCCTAAAGCGACGACAAAACGAGAAGGTAGAGCGATTGTCAGAGTAGCTATGACAGCACGAGATTCGTCTTTTTCAATCATCCAACGTGTGACAAATACGGAAGTGATTACCCGGACCATTAATAGAAGACTATGAGAGCGGAATTTATACTCGCGGCGCTCATTACTTCACCTACCACTGACCAGTATGCACCGTCAATAGTAATTGCTACTGTGCCAGGCCCGATCAACGTACGATTGTTCGGATTGGTAACGAATTGTCCTCAGTGATGAGTCCACGTTTCGAACTGAGTCCCGTCGACCAGCGCATACGTGTCTGGAGACAGCCGTGACATCGTCAGGAGCCTGCTCTTACTGTCACATGCCACACGGCCCGACAACGGGGAGTTATGATCTATGGTGCCATTTCGTTTGATAGTCGGGCCCCTTTTATAGTCCTCCGTGGCACCATCACAACATAGCGGCACGTTGTCGATATTCTACGACCCGTTGTATTGCCATTCCTTTCGCGACACCCCGGGCTAACTTTACATCAAGATAATGCCAGGCTGCATACAGCACGCCTTTCTATTGATTGTCTGCGTGTTTATGACACACTTCCTTGGCCAGCCAGATCCCCAGATCTCTCGCCTATTGGGCACATTTGGACTTAGATGGAACATCGCCTGCGACCATCTCAGAATGCAGACGAATTAGCTCGTCAATTGGAGGCCATTTGGAACGACATCCATCAAAACACCATCCGGCAACTTTATGCATCAATGCCACGTCCGGTAACAGCTTGTATCAAGGCCAGAGGTGGACCAACGCCATATTGACGTGCTCACTTTGTGTAGATCTTTCAGTGCAATAAATCATCCAATTGTTCTGAAATTCTAATATTTCTTTTTCTGTACATCCTTATTACACATACCAAATTTTGTCTCAATTGGATAATTCTTTTTTGGTGCGTCGATTTTTTTTGTCTTAGAGTGTATAAAGAACTTTGCCTCAAAAGCAAAACCTGTCCTCTTTATTACATTTTGTTTTCGTTTAAGATGGCATTTTTTAAAGTTTCCTAGGGCCATAAATGCATTTTTAGCACTTTACAACAAAGTTGAAAAGTGTTTATGACTTTGTTCATTCTGTCTGTCTGTCTGCCTGTCCATTAGCACGATAACGTCCGCAAAAAAGACTTAATCAAAATGAAATTTTAGTATGTTGTTCAGACGGTTTGTAGGACCTATGGGAATATAAATGAATAATATCACCCAATTAGTTTTGAATTGAACCCGGGTTGAAAAAATGAAATACGTTGAACCCGGGTTGAAAAAATGAAATACATTGAACCCGGGTTGAAAAAATGAAATACATTGAACCCTATGGGACCTAATTTTTCAAACATTTTTTAAGTGGATTTAAAATTCACAAATTGCTTCTAAGATCTTGGGTAATATTCGAATTGTTCCATAAAATATATAAAAAAATTCAGCAAAATATATTCAGTAGTTTTTTAAATAAAAATTAAAATAATAATTACACCTTTTATATGAAGCGATCACGTGACCCACTTCAAAATGAAATACGGCATCCATCTTGTCTCAAAATCGTGATTTTTAAAGTTCTTTTTAATTCATAGTGAGTGTTGTATCCGTCCTAAAACCGCTTTATTTTTGCTTAAATTCTGTGCATCTACATACTGAAACAACGCATTTACAATATATTTGAGTTTAAATGATCATCCAAACTTGATTATTTCTACAGCGAAGCCTATTTTTCACTTATGTAAAATGTAAACAGCAAAATATGTAGAATGAGTTGCATAAGAATTGCTGTATTTCTTTAACGCAAAATTATTTAGCTCATGGAGTCTGCTTAGCTGATATGAATGAAATATTCATTGATTTTACAGAGAGAAGGACGATTTTTTTCGATGAAGTTTTAAGTATAGAGTTTAATTACTTGTAGCTCCATTGTCTTAATTTTTAAATAAAATTAATTATTATAGTATCGTGATGAGTGAAATGAATGGGAAAATGTTATGAATGGCATGCTGCTTTTATAGAGAGAACCAGGCGTGTTATTTTTTCTATGACGCCATTTGAATGAATTTCTGTTGTTTTCGATGAAGTTTTCAAATATAATAAATCATCGTAGTATTATGATAATTTTAAAAATATTACCGAGGAATGTATCGCATTTTAGAGATGTTTAAACCAGGCAATTTATATTTCAATGCCGTTATTTGAATGAAGTTCATTTTTTTCGATGAAGGTTTTAGTTTTCAAATATAATAAATTAATGTAGTATTGTGATAAGTTTTAAAATATTTCCGAGGAATGTATTGCATTTTAGAGGTGTTTAAATAAAATTGCATTGAAGTTGGAAAGTGTTTCGTAATCAATGCTTTAAGCATGATTGATCTTTCTTGTTATAGGCTTCTTGCAATTTCTTTTGTCATTGTTATTCTTTTCGTGCCCTAGTTATTATTTTCGTGCAATTAATGGATTGTGATGTTATAAATGACTAGATCAAACGATTTATGCCTGTACTGTACAGTAGAGCCCTTAGCTAGCAAGATTTCGGATTTGACGAGGAATTTATGAATTCGATAGAATGCTAATGCAATTTTTTTGATCTGTTGTGTTTTTGTCAGTGTGATTCGAATCCCTGAGATCCTAACTAACCATTATTCATAGTAACATGAAACTTGATTTATCGTCGTCTTTTATGGTAAAATTTAGTTCTTTGAATTTTGAACTTTATCGGGCAGCCCGTCCTGAAAATACTTTTTTTTTAACAACTCAGGAAAACGAGTTCTGGGGTAGCTAGAAAGCTCGGGTTTGGCATATCGCTGTCTTTCGCAGCATTTTGAATCTTACCGGCCCAGCTTGTCCTGGGCCGCCGTTAGAATGTACTCGTTTTTTTTCCCAAGAGATAGATCTCCGGGATAAATCGAGAACCAGTGCAGTCAGAAAGCGCATTTGTGGTATGTCGTCGCCTTTTATACATTTTAATAAATACGTGTTTCATACATTTAATAAATACATGTTTGATACATTTAAGTCATATACATTTGAATAATATGTTTCATACATTTAAGTTACATACATTTTAATAAATACATGTTTCATACACTGAAGTCATATACATTTGAATAAATATATGTTTCATGCATTTAAGTTACATACATTTCAATAAATACATGTTTCATACATTTTAAGTCTTTCATTAAGTCAGCTTGTTTCAAAATTATAAGCCCACTTAAAATCCCACCCTTTCTCAACAAAGGCAACATTTAATGTGGATTTCAAAGAAGGTGTAGTATGAAACGAAGCAATTTTACAGTGTTGATTTAGCTTAGAAAAAAAAAAAAAGATCGAGTATTATTTTCGTGCCAAACGATTTTTCGAAATCACGGTGTTATATAAATATAAGACCACTTTAGTTTTTTTAATAATGCAGACGATTTTTGTTAGTTTAACTGTAACCTAAACCATTTGGAAAGGTTGGAAAGAAGGCAGAAATTCAGAATTGAACTGTTAGATTCGTTGGATTATTAAAATGCCTAATGGAAGTGATTTGTCTGAAGTAGAAGTGTGAAAAGTTTTGTTCTACAGTGGAAAAGTTAAGTCAGAACTTGAAATAAGTAAGACTCTTAATCGTTCTAAAACGGCTATTCATAATGTTTTGAGTAAAAAAGAATCGTATTGAAAACAGAAAAGATCTGGCCGCAAAAAGCAGTTATCAGCTCGTGATAATAGGCAAATTTTCAAGCTTGCAATGAAAAACTACCAGTCCACTCGTAAAATAGCACAGCAGACAAATAAACAAGTGTCCCATGTAACTGTGTGGCGAAGTTTGAAGTCAAATGTTGATGTTAAACTTTGGAAACTAAGAAGCAAACCATGACTTCTTAAACATCATAAAGAAGCACGTCTGAAGTGGGCAAAGAATGTCATGTCCTGGAACTCTACATTGAAAAATATAATATTTTCGGACGAGAAAAAATTTAACTTAGATGGTTCGGACAGCAATAACTACTACTGGCATGATTTAAGGCAAGAACCTCGTGAGTTCTTCTGTAGGCAGATGGGAGGCGGTTCCGTTATGGTGTGGGGCGCTTTCTCATATGCAGGAAAATGCGATCTGCAAAGAGTTGATGGCACAATAAACTAGGACAGTTGTCAACAGATGTTATACGGAAGTTTGATATCCTTCAGGCCACTTTTAGGAGGAGCGAAGTGGAAGTTCCAACAAGATAATGCTGCCAGTCATGCATCAGTCAACAAAAGCATGGTTCAAAAGAGAAAAGATTGATGTTATATCTTGGCCGAGCCTTAGCCCTGACCTAAACCCCATAGAAAACCTGTGGGGTTATTTGTCTCGCCAAGTATATGAAAACAACAAACAATATCATTCAGCATATGAATTGGAAGTCGCCATTATATGGAGAAATGAGGCAATATTTCGGAATCCGTCCTTAAAAATTTAATTAAATCGATGCCAAATCGTGTGTTTCAAGTTATTCAGAAAAATGTTGGAGCAACAACTTACTAAATTTACCAAAACTTTCTTTTTCCACATGTGGTCTTATAATTTTGTAACAGGTATTTGTGCCACTCTTTTGTTATATTGCTGTTATATTTTTTCTAAATGAATTTCGTACATGCAAGTTGCTAAACTTTATTTAAAACTTGTACTGACATAGAGTTGTTTTGATTTTGAATAAAAAAACATTTCATTAATTACCTAAATAACAAAAAGTCTTTTGGTCTTATACTTTTGTAACAGACTGTACATTTGAATATGTTTCATACATTTAAGTTACATACATTTTAATAAATACATGTTTCATACATTTAAGTTACATACATTTTAATAAATACATGTTTCATACATTTAAGTTACATACATTTTAATAAATACATGTTTCATACATTTAAGTTACATACATTTTAATAAATACATGTTTCATACATTTAAGTTATATACAGAAACTAATAGGGGGTGGTATCCACGTTTTTTCGCTTTTTTTTTTTACTTATTGCATTTTAAATTGAATTTTTTGTATGCAAATGATCTAAAATATTGTAATAAAATGTAAACATATTTAGGCAAAAGCTATTTGTTATGCGGCCTATGCGTGATGCGCGTGAGTTTGTATTACGCTATATCGTAGATATTAGTTATCGTTTGGACTCATTGATAAATGTATCCGGTGTAGATAAATGATTTTATCAATCACGTTGTCTATACATCTTACTATATGATAACTGGCCTATGAAATCATCGTTCCAGATAGACTCATCACTTTCCTTTTCGTAAATGATTAATTGCACTCGATTTTATCCTCTGTTTTTTTAACAATCTTATCTAATCTGACAATACCTTCCAACTTTTTACTGACTGAGTGCTATTCTATTACACACATAAACAATGGACTATTATCCATTGAAGGATGGCCGTGTGTCAGTTTCAAACACCAGGTGACATTGGATTAATAAAAAGCACTCTGAATTTCAATGAAATGACAATATTTTTCCGTGACTGAAAGATTAAGCAGAGTGACCCTTCCGCCCACTATTTCAGTTTTATCGTGTTAATCTATGCGAATAATCGGATGTGTGTAATTCATGACTTCCCTACAGATTTATAAATATAGATATTGTGGAAAAACAAGCATAAATATTGGAACAAATATAGATATCCGGAAATGGCAAAAATTAGAGTTCTTATTTTTAATTCGATCTCGCAAAAAATTAATAAGCATTTCGTTATCGATTAAAATAATTTCATTTAAATCTAAATGTATTTATTCTTTTGAGAGACGTTGAGATTCTTGTGGAATCGCTACATTTTTAATATCTGGAGAACGGGGTCACGATAACTCCTCAAAAGAGTGTTAAGTTTTTCTTCCCAGACGAAAGTTTCAGCGGAACCAGCTGTCCATAATGGGGAGGAAGGTTCCTGATAGTTATGATAATATATATATATATATATCGTCGATAATATATATTTCGTTTATCAAGTAAAATAATCTCACCAAATTTCATGCGACTTGCTCCAAAGATATCGTGGAAAGACATTGAAAAGATTGAGTTGATTCGTATTCAGGAATGCTTTAAACGTGTAATTGCAAATGTGTCCATCCAAATTCAAGAGTCGAATTTTTAAACCTATCACAATATTTCCACATTTTATGTACTGTAGGGACCGTGGAAAGTGTTCAAAATCCAACTCTCTGATTTTGACGGATTTTGACTTTTTAAACATCCATAAATACGAAATTTCCAATGTATGTGTCTCGATAATATATAGGATATCTTGGACAAATTAAACAATTGAAATTAAATATGGTAAAGTATGATTTTCGAGTATTGTAAGGAGTGGGCCTTTAAGTTTTCGAAAAAATCTTAAATGATATAATAAAGTTAAAAACTCTTAAATAACTAGTCATTAAACGATTTGTTCTTACTTAAAAGCGATTAATATGCGCAGGTTTCGAAATATAGCATATTCTTGATCTACATTGAAAAAGACCGCAAAAATGAAATCTACTCGCTATTATTAAGATAATCATAATGCTTTGTTAATTTTAATCATAAATTATTGGGCTCTATTTAGGATTCATGATGAGCCGCCTTTGCGTTATTAAAAATTTTAAGTTACTTTTCACATGGAACGAGATAACGAACGAATAAAGCGATTTGTAAAAATTTGATACACCTATTTAAATCAGCAATAACCATAACCTTATTGATTTTCTTCGACTAGTCATAAGAAAGCTAGAATTTATATTATTGTTTTACCACAATAAATCTGTAGACCAAATCAGATTTTTTGCAAAGCATAGGTATCATATCTATTATACTGTATAAGAAAAGTGTCTGTCACGCTTGGCAACAAATTTGATGACATTAGAGAGAAACTTGCCGACACAGGCGACAGAAATTTCGTGATGATCGTTTTGAAGAGTTCGAAAATCTAAGCGATTAGTCAAGAATTTCCTGTTTTTATTTTGGGTAACTTTCCATACAGGGAAAAGGGAAGCCAATAATCTCTGCCTGCCTGTCACGCTTGGCGACACATTTTGCTCAATATTGAGGGAATTATCGAATGAACGTTGGCGAAAATGTAGTATTTTTGGGGAATTTAATTTCTTTGATGATCCCTGTCGCTTTGTCTGAATGAATTTAATATTCTTATTACTCAAAATGATAGTGACTTTTGTTGCTTGTAGAACAGGTACGTTTTATTAGGGGATCGCATAATATATAATTTGCGTTTTATTAGGTATGTCTAGGAAGTCGTAAATTAATTGCATTAGAGGCTCGTATAGTAATTGTTTTGTTAAGGGATGGTATAGCGATTAATAAATATTAATTGGGATTGGAGCGTGGTCCACTTGTGTCCTGAAATTTTACGAGCGCAAGTGTTGTAGGGAGATAGTGGGAATATTCTACATAATCCGTCATATGGCGGGTTTAACAGCATATACTAGTTCTAGATATCGAAACATAATACACTGACTTCCAAAAGTTAAGCACGGACGGTAAAATCAACAAAAATGGAAAAGTAAAGCTTTGATTAACTCAAAATTGTACATGAAGTTAGCAAATGTGTTTATGCATTTAAAAAAAAACAAGAATTATGTACAAAGATGAAAAAAATATTTACTTTTCGTAAGTTATATGATGACGTCACATTTGGGTCATTAACAAAATGATGTTTAAAGGCAAACAAAACTTGCATTAATATGGTATGTGACCACCCCGGACCTTCACACAAACTTTACAACGATTTTCCATGCTTTCAATGAGGTGATCAACCATTGCAGATGCGAACAGTGGCCATTCCTCCAATAGGGCAGTTTCCAACTCTCTGAAACTGGCTGGAGAAGGTAAACGTGCAGAGACAATACGCCCGAGGGCATCCCAAAGGTTTGCAATGGGATTAAGGTCGAGGGAATACGCTGCCCACTCCATACTAGAAATGCCTTCACTTTCCAGGTATTCGTCAACGATGTTAGCTCGATGGGAACTGGCATTATCGTCCATAAGGAGGAAATCAGGACCAACTGCTGCAGCGCAGAGTCTCGCAATGGGGTCTAAGACTTCATCCTGATACTGCACAGTCGTCATAGAACCGCCTTTAAGGATGTGCAGCTCTGTGCGATATCCCATTGAAATTCCAGCCCACATCATGACGCTGCCACCTCTGAATGCGTGATGTTCAATGATGTTCTTGGCCTGATTGCGTTTGCCTCGTTCTGTCCAGACCCTTACACGCTTATCATCTGATTCCAGGGCAAATCTGAACTCGTCCGTGAACAGGACGTTGCACCAATCTGAGACAGTCCAATTGACATGTTGACGACACCACTTTAATCTTGCTCCTCTGACTTGGACGGTTAGTGGAACACAAAAATGTGGTACTCGGGTGAACAGTACGCCTTCGTACAGTACTGGCAGATATTGTCTTACCAAGCGCCGCTGTAACCATGGATGTAACAGTTGTGGAGGTCTTCGTTCGTCGATTCCGTTTGGCAACTATAGCAATATACCGATCATCAGAGGGGGTGGTAACCCTTGGACGACCGGGAACAGGTCTTCGGACAACTGTTTGACTTGTTTGAAATTGTTTCTATAATCGAGAAATTACCGAATGATCAACGCCAAAGAATATAGTGACATCTTTGATTGACTGTGCTGCTTCAATGCGTCCGACTGCACGCCAGCGCTCACTATCTGTTCATTCATCTTCTTTCAGCCGTAGAAACACGAATATTATCAAAAATAGTCCTAGAAAAGTTATAAATACTTTTCAGCATTTAAATGCACCTCCTCAAACCCTTTAGAATGCTGGCATCTTCAACGACTGCCTAATTAGCATGTATCCGAACAGCAATCATGATTGGCTGTAACATACGCTATTTGCATACTGCCATCTACATCTGCAGCGATTTTCAGCCACTCAAATTCAAATACGCTTTCGAAAAATGAAAAATTTGCATTGCGTCCTTAACTTTTGGAAGTCAATGTAGATAACCGTCCCCTGTAAACTCCCCACTTTCCCCTTTCATCGATTTCATTTTTATGTTTTTTAAACAACCTGTTATCTAATCTGGAGACACCATCTATTCTATTGCACATATTACAATGGTCCATTATTATTTGTCCCAATATAAACACAACCTAGTCGTATGGATGACACTCCGTTTCAAGTTTCCGACACCAGGTGACATTGATGAAACTATCACGCTTAATTTGAATGGAATGTCAACATTGTTCGCTGACTGGAAAATGAGGCAGCGAATGTATCGGAAGTTGTACATTTTAATAATGCAAGATAATTTAACGACACATTTTTTGATTACTTGTAATTATTGTTTGGAAATACACTTTTCCTAGAATTAATACAATAAAAATTATTTTTCAAAGAATGCATTAAGACTTATATTTCAATTTTTGCCATACATAAGTTAATTCAAGGCAACTATACTCACTGCAAGGCTGTCTTGAATGCACTGTGGACATTATGACCTGCTATTGATTCAGTTTTGTTTTCATACACCCTTAAGCGTACATTGACTAGTAGGTAGTTCACACACAGACCAGACATTCTCTTTTATTATACACTAATATGAAATCAAAACTAGTCTATTTTAGATGGCCTGTCAAAGACAGGGAAATTAACAATGTTAACAAAAACCTTGTGTGGGCAGAACATGACTTTCCCTACCTAATGCAATGACTTTACTTCTTTCAGAACAACAAAATAAAACAAAAAAATCGGTATGCAAAATCTGCGGCACGATGTTTTTGGCATTGATTTAACATCAGGTGAATTGAAAATTTTCACTTTACTAATTAAATACGTTTACTATAATCAAATGAGTATAAATGCTTTGTAAATGAGTAATGCTTTGTATGAGTATAAATACTTTGTAAACTAGAAATATGTGGATACATTGTATGGTAATTAATCACAAGTCGTTCTCTCCCTGGAAATTATTAATCGAATTAAGGAATTTGGTATGCTCATTCTATTTGGTTACAACAAAAATCCTTTTAATTTTAAACAAAATATAGAAATAAGAAAGCTTTAATGTGTAATTATATTATAATGATACCGAAATGTGTTAATCTGTAGGAAAAGTCATGTGTTGGATACATCAGATTTTAAATGGCAAAAATTTTACCATGCTTTTGTTTTTACTAAACATTTTGCCTCGAACTCAGGATCTGCTATATGTATAGAGCTCAGATTATCATTGATTTGAATTTAGCATCAAATTCCGGAGGAGGGAGAGGGGTCACTAACGATTTCCATTTTCCGAATTTTTTTTTCTCCATTTCCAGTTCAAAAAATTTCATTTAATTGAACTATCTATTTCTCAAGATTGACTATAGATAGAGTTAGATGATAACCGATATAGATTTAGCATCAGATTCTAGAGCAGGTAGGGTGGTCCACTAAAGGTTTCTCCTTCTGGTTTCTTTTTCATTTCCAATTCAAAAAATTTATTTGAAATATTTATTTCTAAAGATTGGCTATATATTGAATATAGGTAATGACTGACATGGATTCAGCGTTAAATTCTGGAAGGTGTAAAGACACTCACTAAATATTTCCCCTTCTGGTTATGGAGATGCCACTTTCAATTTAAAATATTTACATTTATCTTGAAACATCTATTTCTAGGGATCTGCTATAGATATAACTTAGATTGTGACTGATACGGATTCAGCATTAAATTCCGCTGAAGGTAGAGGGGAAGGGATTCACTAAAGATTTCCACTTTCGTGTTTTTGTACTTCCGTCTCAAAATATTTTCTTAAAACATCTATTTCTCAGGATTGGCTATTGATAGAGCTTTGATGATGACTGATATGAATCGGAATAGATTCAGCATCGATTTCCAGAGAGGGGAGGGGGGGCTAAGACTTTCCACTTTCAGTTTTTCTACAGCTTAATAGTTCCTTTAGAAATACACAGCATTTTCCCCCATATAAAGTCCCATTATAAATTTCTTGTTTACAGTACTTTAGAGTTCATAGCAACGCAGAGTGAAGAAACCTTTTTTAAGTAGTGTCAAGTGACTGAAATATGATTAAACTTATGATTGGTTGTCTTTAATTTAATAGACTTAAATATGCTTTATATTTTTTTCAGGTATGCTACTGAAAATTTTCTTCTATGAATTAACTTTTTCATAGTTTTAGGATTGTAAATGGACTTTGAAACTCTAGTTTTTTTAAACATTGATTTTCCATTTTGTTAAAGTAATTCGATTTTAAAAGATTTCAATATTTTCTAATTCTATTTCAAAGTCTATCACACGTGGGATATTCGTAATCGAATGGATACGTTCCGATAGTATGGACTGCTAGGATCTGTTTGTTTTTCCTGTCACTAGCGGGCGGAAAATATTAGGCAGATTGTTTAACAGATATTTGAAATGGTGGCATTTGTGGAAACGTTGAGATCCGTAGTATAATAAGGTTTCTGCAAGTTCAGGGATAACACTATAACTGAAATGAATTGTCAACCTGTTATTGGTATACGCTTCATGATACTGTCAATCGTACGAGTGAACTGTTGCAGCTCTTCCATTGGGAAGTGCTCAAACTACCTTACAGCCCTGATCTGGTACTTTGCGATTTTCGTCTCTTCGAATATTTGAAGAAGCATCCGTCTGAAAAGCGATATGCAGCTGACAACCAAGTTCAACTAACTGTAATGGCTTGGCTGCAAGGCCATGATACTGATATTTCTTTGGGTATGGGATCCATGCCATGTTGTATCGATGTAGGTTGTATCAATAGGGATTGCGTATGTACGTGGAAAAATAATCTGTGTCATTGTATGTTACTGTTATCTTTACATTGATATAAAAGAAAATGTATTCATACCGTATGCTTTGTTACCTTATTTAATGAAACGTCCTCGTAGATTATTTTTACTATACTCAATTTGATAAATGCTTTTCTTTTTAGCGATGGAAAAGAAGGTACTTTAAAATCAAACCCCGAAGATTGTACTATGCAAAAGATAGCAAGGTAAGCTTACTGATACCTCATTTCTCATCTATAAATTTATACTAGGTGCGTTGTGGGGCAACCTGTCCACTCTACCACTGAGACTTGCGAAATTTTGACTAGTCAATTTTGTCGAATTCAGTGTGTTCAACCCGTATATTTTTGTGGTGAGTTAGTTAGTTTATGAGAGCGAAATAAATCAAATTATATCATTGGTTGCATTTGAATTACACTTCTAAATTTCATTAGCATTCTGATTGGAAGGATTTTAAATAAAACCCTACCGCTTCCTGCAACCCAATCGCTTGTTTTTGCGTAATTGAATATGAAGAAACATATAAGTATCCATTGTTTGAACGAGATGAGCTGACTTTTATTCATGGGGACTTTAACGTCGTGTATTTTCCAAATTAAGAGACCTTGACCAGTGGTCGGAAGTAACGCGCTACAAGTAGCGAAACTACAGTAGTCACTACTTTTTCTTAGTTTGTAGTATAACGCACTACTTTTAAAAATAAGTAGTGTAGCGTGTAACGCAATACAATAAATCATTAGTTTGTATCGAGTTTTGACGCTACTTTTAACGTTACTTCAGTAAACAAACAAGGTGCCATTTACATATCATGTGATCACCCTTTCTTCATTTGTATGAAATTTAGTGTTCTGCGCAACGATGTACGATGAATGGCTGCAGGGTTAGGAAGACCATTGCCTCATGAAGGTTATTTTTTTATATGGATTTATTCAAATGTGTTATTTCCCAAGATATCCTGCTTATCTGATTGTAATTTTGAGATGCAAATTCTAATAAAAATGAACAAACATGTTTTTAAATAAAAAGTTTTTACTTTTATTTTATTTTATACTTTTAATAAATAAAATGGATACACGGCAACTTTAATTAAACTTTAAAATCTCCAGATAACCAAAAATAGGTTTAAAAGTCCTTTAATAAAATCTCCTTTCCTCGACGTACAAAAATTACACGGCCAAAACGTTTTCGGGCATCGCAATGTCCTTCATCAGTGGCTTCGCCACTTTTGTACGTCAAGGAAAGGAGATTTTATTAAAGGACTTTTAAACCTATTTTTGGTTGTTTTTGATTTTAAAGTTTATACTTTTATTTTATTTTACTGTTTTCAGAAGTGGGTAAAAGCGTAAAAATTGGTTAGTTGATCAGTAAATTTTAATTATTCTGAATAAGTATGTTAAATTACTGCAGCATCCCACATCATCAACTTTTTGTGAAAATTGAAGCTGTGGCAAAATTCGCCTTATAAAAGTAGTTATGCAGTGACTACATTTTAAAAGTAGTTTGTAGTCGCTACTTTTTTAAAAAAAGTAGTTGTAGTTAACTACATTTATCATAATGTAGTTGTAGATCACTACAATAATAAAGTAGTTTTTCCAACCACTGATCTTAACCATACGTCCCAGTACAAACGGCCCTCTAACAGGACCGTCCTTCTTACCCCCTTAGCAAAGTTACGAATAGCCCTTTTACGAATAGCCCTTAAGAAATAGCCCTTTTTAGTAATTACCTATGACCCTTGAGAAAAATATCTGTAAAAATTTAGGTTTTTAGCTCGCGAAGTTAGGGAAGAATACGGAGATGAATTGAGTGCCATCCCATTCTATGCATTTTTTACAGCATCATTGTATCAAGCTGTGGACCCCACCATTATCCCACCCCAATGAATCCCACGTTACATAAAGCAGATATCTAAAGCTAACCCTCACTAACGTTTTCTAGAATAGCTTACCTTCAAACATAGTTACAAAACATACAGTTTGCTTAAAAAATGTTATTTGCTGTCATTGTTATTCCCTTTAAATGCAATTAATAATTCGTAAAAGTATTATGTTATTATATTTCTATTTTTAACGAGATAACCCAAATCTCTTGTGACCTCATAAAGTCCCAAGAATGCAAATTCAGTCTTTTCCTACATATTTTTCAAAAGCATTCCTCACACTAAAGAAATATATTTATTTAGTTTTATTTGGCGTTTCACAATTCATTATTGTTGATTTCGACTTTTGAATTAAATCTGAAATTAAAATTATTTCATATAAAAATCTTGTACAAAATTAAACGTAAAGTTCAAATTATATAAAGAGAAATAGATATAACACGCATTGATCTAAGGTGAATCGACTTTCAAATTTGTCATTTTACTTTAAATTAGGGATTTTTTTTTTTCTAACACAAATGCAATAACCATGTCTAATCACTCGTTGCACAAATATCAAGAGTTCAAATTTTGAATTGCTCTGCAATTTAAAAATTTTTCTTCTGAGTATTTTCCATCGGAAATGAATGAGTGGACAGGTCCCCCAAAAGCCTCAAAATGATGCAGTTTTGAATATAGATCTGTATTTCAGTAAGTACTGAAAGGAATGAACTAAAATTATGCACACCGAGGTTTCCGACAGTGCTGAATCAATTGTCATCAAAATTTATCTAACGTTTCAGTTTTTTCTTCCAATATGATTTCCATAATTAATATTAGAAATTTGTTTGAAAATGAAAAATGGTATACATTTTGTTTGGTCTATATAGTATTACAATATAAAATAGGAATTAGTTCGATAAGCTAATTATTTCAGAATATATAAAATAAAAACTGCAGCATCAGTTTAACATTAGCAGCTCGAAATTTCAAGCAGTTATAACTCCTCAAAGGCTCGAGTAAAATACATAATTTTTATATGAATTCAGGGTGCTTTGACCTGGAGAATCAGAATATGTTACCTATATGAAATATTGATGTAAAATTTCAGATTTCGAGTTCAAAGGGTTGGGGAGATTACGATGATGACTGAGATCTTTGTTTTATATACAGATGAGCATGAGTAAATACCGTTTAAATTAGATATTGTGCCCAACCCCCTTTGTCAGATTAGTATAATTTTTACTTTAAAACACGACTTTTAATGAGGAAGCGCATCTTGCAAATTTGTGAAACATTTATATGCGAAAAATGTATTTTGTTTTGTCTGGAAAAACTTTGTTTATAAGAAATTAAACGAGTATTTGCTGAACAATTTGACTCCCCCCCCCCCCCCAGCCATTTTTTTTTTCTTTTTCACAATTTATTCACTTGTATTATATAATTTTAGGAGTTGTGCGAGTCTGGCTGTATTTCGGGTCACCGGAGTGGCATCGCATCCTAAACTTTCTTTCATCAGACCACCATTTTACGTTAGTAATGTTTATGAAAATAAAAACTTTAGGTCTATCGGTAAATCGAAAATCCGGCTCCGTTAGTCTGTCTTTTAGTCGACATAAGTGCGCAAAGACTCAGCCTATTACGTCACTGAGGCAGGATTCCCACTAACTCAAAAAAATTAATGAAATTTTCTCAACTCAAATTTTTTTGCTACGGTGATATTTTTAAAACTTGAGTGAGAATTCAAATTTTTTTTCTTCTATTTAACAATTTTCATTTACAAATATTTGTATTTATAAAATAATGTACACAACAATTTATAAAATAATGTACACAACAATTTTTAAAATAATGTACACAAAATTATGTACACAACATACAAAAGTATTACAAAATTTTAGCAAAACGAAATTTCATCCTGCGAACGTAGTCTGTCTGCTTTAGATATTTGCAGACGTCAATCAGAAATTAGCCTTAAGTCATATTTTCTATCATCTGATCTTTTTTCAAAGAATAGCCCAAATAAACTTCGAGGATCGATTAAAAAAATGTCATTTTTTTATGTTTGGTAACAATATCTTAGTGCAGTTTCTCACAGATACGGCAATTGCAATATTTTTTTTTTCGGCATCTTAGTAAAGTATAGGTCAAATAAATTTAATTCATTTGAACTAATAGTGGTTATTAAGAATGGTATTTTTTTATGTTTTGTAATAAGATTTTACTGGAATGGATTTGTCTTGGGATCACTAAACTCAAAAGAGAAAGGAAAGAGAGGCTGAAGAGAGAGAGAAAGAAGTGTCTTGCTTCTTAACGTGAGAAAACGTGGAACACGTTTTTTTTTCTTTTTTTTGTGTGTGTGTGTGTGTGTGTGTGTGAGAGAGAGAGATTTTTCTAGAAAAGTGAGATTCTCACTGTCTCACGCTCTAAGGGGGTTGTGGAATGTCTAGAAAGACAAAAACACATTATGCAGTTATTATACAGGGTATCCCAAAAACATCGACCTCGGCTTTCTTAAATATTGATCTTAGACATTTATAATAAATTACAAAGTTGCGTAAAAAAGGTACAGAATTTTATGAAATCGATTAAAATTTTCAAGGAAATTAAGTTTTAAGAAATACAAAATTTAAATTTTATACGGCCCTCATACAAAAACATTTCCCAATGAGTAGAATGTGCCCCATACACTAATAAGGTGATGTACAAAATTTTATCATAAAAAATCTCAGAGATATGTTTAAACAAAGTTGGTGAGGAATTAATCACAAATTAAAATGTAAATGTTTACAGCAAGAGTGCAAATTGCGCAACGCAGAAATGCATCATAGGCAAATAATATCTGCCTCTTATCTTTAATAGATCTTTGGCATTGATGGAAAACATTTTGAACAAGCTTTGTAATCTTTGTGTAAAGTTATTATTTCTACACAGTGTAGATACTTTTGTACCAATAAATAGCTAAATTATTATATATTTATGTAATCATTGTTTTCTTTCATAATTTGTGTATGACCCTTGAAACGCGATCTGCGAACATGATTTTTCCCCTCTGAGAACCCATGTCGATGCATCGAAAAGTGGTTTAAGTCAACATTTTCTGTCTTTTCATATATCTAGGACTTTTTATGATAAACTGCTGAAATTTTGTACATCACCTTAGTGTATGGGCACATTTTACTCATTGGAAATGTTTTTGTACGGGGGCCGTATAAAAATTTAAATTTTGTATTCTTAAAATTTAATTCCCTTGAATATTTTAATCGATTTCATAAAATTCTGTACCTTTTTTTACGCAACTTTGTAATTTATTATATAAGAGTAATATTTAAGGAATAAAAGCCGAGGTCAATGTTTTTGGGACACCCGTATAGATTCATTTTGACAGCAATTAGAACGAATTTTTTTATATTTTATACTGAATCCCTTGCAAGTTCCCCCCCCCCCCCCCCATACTGCATTTGGTTTTGATAATTATTTTATTCGAATAATGAATAAAAGTTTTAGATTCTTTTTACGGTATCAAAATCAAGAAGCAAACCCTAAAATAGTTGGGATCAAATGATCCGTGATCAAAGTGAAAGTGTCTGTTATCATTCCGTTAAACATACTTTCAGAATTTAACATTCTAGTTATTTTAGTCGTTTATGAGAGCATCTTCTGTTTTTCTTTCTAGAAAATTAAATTAATGATCACGGTTTCGAAAACGTTCTGTCGTCTGCCGTGTTGAGAGAGATTCGCCATTCGTTCAATTAAGAATTTAGGTCATTTTGTACAAACGGCGTTGAGCATCTCCAACGAAAAATAAATCGCAAATATTACGTCTTATTGAATTAATTTATGGCTCCTCCACGCCCTGTGCGTAGGTTGCCTTACTGGTTAGGCGCCACAACATGTGCTATATTGATGCTGAACTCCTTAAATGGACTTTTGTTTCTGCGTTACAGACGGGTTTCAGATGTGCGGTGAAGAAGTGTGGAGTGGAGCATCCATCAATTACAATGCAATGGATGATATTGGATGTCGAACCAGCTTCCTACTAAAAAAAGTGTGATGTGGGTAGAACACGACTTTCCCTACTCTTCTTTTTCTGCGAAATAATGGCGTCCAAGATCCGCTACATAATGTTTTTGGGCATGGAGTTTTAAAGAGATAAAAAGCTTAAAATTCCATAATGCTTTCAGAATTATATTTTGGTGCCGCTAGTATCGATAAAGTCCCATCTGTTCTTATTTGGCACAGCAGGAACATGTAGTGTGTAGTAAATATGTATTTTTGATTATTTTTTTAATTAAAGCTCCCTAATCATGAGTTGAAGGAATACGTGTTTTCTCAGAGTTGTGAAACAGTGTGGACAGAAAAAAGTCGAAAGGTAAAATGAATTTGAATACGTATATGCGAATATTCTTTTTTGTTTACGATCTATCTTGAATTGCACTGATAATTTTTTTCTGCAAAATTAACAGTTTAAATAAATATTATTTAATTCAATACGAGCCTTTCTTGGGGGGAAAAAAATGCACCCACAATGCAGTTAAACTCATCTTACCACAGCGCCACCTGAATTATTACCTCAACTGATTTTGACGTTTCCCCCCCAGTATGAAGTTTTAACGAATTCCCTTTAGCTCCTTTTGTCATTCAGTTAACACCACGTATATTGAAATTGGGCGTGTAAAATCAACATCAAAATGCAATTGTCATTTAATTAATGTCCCGTGAAATAAATTACTATAGGTGAATTCTTTGGAGTCAAAATATAAAACTATTATAAATGGTATCTTCTCTCGTGAATGAAGCGAACCAGATCCACGAGAATGGTGTTAACATATTTGTCGCATAAAATTGGATATGGAAAGTGAACCTATTGGATTATACTACTTTTTTAATTTTATGTAATTCTTTTGATAACTTTATTTGAAAAACGCGGAATATCTCAATAACGGTTCATGCTAGCATCTAAAAGCTCATGTCATTAATTTTCTAATGAAAAATTACATATGAATGATTATTTATTCATTATTATTGAAAGTACTGATTTTTTTTATGATTTTTTTGACCTGGACCGAAAATATCTAAATCTATAGAGCCAGCCTGGACCGTTTTATTCTCCCCAGATAAGGCTAAAATCATAAATTCGTGCCACCTACAGGCCCTAAATAGTGTAAAAAATTATTGAAGCTTTTTTTCCCCCATTGGTGAAATAATAATTGTCTTATATTTTGTATTGATTTTAATTTATAAGATTTCAAAACATAGGCGTCGTCCGATCCGAAATTTTCCAGACTTAGCCAGAAACTTGTCAAGAGAAATGCAGTTCGATCCAGGGGCCTAGCATAGCTCCTGAAGGCTGAGCCTGTGAGCCATATTGTACACTTTGATACTTCTCCAACGACTTTTAAAGAGTCCATCTTAAACATTAAAACTTAGTTTCTTAATGTGTAAAACAGAACTTTAAAATCTATTTTTCTTAGAAATTGAATTGTTCAATGTTGAAATTGATATAATTCAAGATTTGAGCTAGAATTATGAAATTTGAGTTTAACATGTTTACTTTGATTTGTGTTTAGGATTAGCACATAAAATTGTACATTTTAAATTTACAGTGTTGATGCATAAGTTACTCATAAACAAAGATAATTTCTTCATCTTTTTATGTAACAGTATATATCAAAATATTAAAATATATTGTATATAATTATCCTATAACATATTATCATTATGGTATATCAAAATATTCTGGAGACAAGATAAGGAGAATTATTTTCTCCATTAAAAAATATTTTTTTTTGTAAATAGTGTTTGAATTAATAATTATACCAATTGTAAGAACTTCAATTGTTTTTAAGTTTTATGTTATTTATTTTTAATTATTTTACATAACACATTAACACCCAATAGAAAATACGTCTGTATAATTTTTTTAAAACTATATATAAATTAAAAAAACAAAAATAGTGTTTTATGTCCCAGACCCCTTTAACGAATGCAACCGACGATTTTACTGCATCACTCACTGTTACATTCATACTTGTTTTTCCTGAAAGAAAACCGAATTCAAGCACTGCCCTAGAAATATCTAAGTCACGTTTTCTATTCCCCAGATACATGCTGATAAAAAATAACGGTCGTGCTTCAACCTAGTAACGTCCTTTTTAAGTAATGAAATTCGCTCTTGCCTTTACCGCTGTCCCCTCCCTTATTATTCCTGCCGGACGAAGAGATAAAAACTCATCTAATCTATTACATTGCATTCAACTTTAATTGGTTCTCTCTTCACTATACGTTCTTGTATAAGGGTTTCCGTGACTTGCTCTATCCCGTTCTTTACATTATGAAAATGTTAACCTTGTGTCCATGATAAAGGCGTACCGGACACGGCATATTCCGTGTTATCCTCGTTCAATTTTATATCCTCCCCCTAGATTAATTTTTCATCCGCTGTTATTTACCGTGTGAAAATGCGTTTATATTTAAGGGAATTATATGAAGATGTGTTACATGTTTGCAATAACATATAAATAACAATTTCATGAATGCCGAGTATTTGAATTGCAGCTATACATTTGCATGTTTATTAAAGAAACTTTTTTTTTTGGATGAGAAGGTTTTAAATAGTCTAAATTTCTCAAACTTTAGGCATCGGCCCAAAAGTGGACCTTGAGCATATTTTACATGGACCGCGAATATTAAGAATTCCAAAGAAAATTAAATATTGTTAAAGCTAGATTTTCGAATAGAAGCAAATATTATTTCTCATTTTATTTAACAAGAGCGTCAGGTAATTTTCGATCTGTTATGACAGTCATCTCTTTTTTTATCCGAATACTTATTTTTACTTTCTCATACGTATTCTGTATTGAGAAAGTATTGTTTTCCCGAAAGTTTTCGATTTCGAAATTTTGATGCCAATATATGTTTTAAGACCTTCTGAACACGATTTAACTATTTTTGGAGTGATGTCTGTCTGATGTTTGTGACCGATTTCTTGTGTACAGAAACCACCCATATTAATGGATTTTCTCTAAACTTAATATCCGGCCTTGTTATTAAAAAAATCTAGAATTAGATAAAAAAAAAATTAATTCGAGCAAAAACTTTGAATTTTATTCTAAATTTTACATTTTTTTACATGGCAGCACAGGACATAATTTGATATAATCATGCATAAAATAGTTTATTAATGGCTTAAAGAGTATAAATACTTAACATTTCGTCGAAAATAAAGTGTATACATCTCTTACCATCTTATAAAGACTCATAAATGTCTTGTATAAATATTGTAATTTCAGCTTCTATGATGGAAATTAAAAAAAAAAACTTTAAACCTTTTTAAAAACGCTTGAGAATTTAGTCAAAATATATATACCCATGATGCTTTTCAAGCAAGTTCGCTATATTTTGCATATAATTACCATTCCAGACAAAGAGGTTATCTGCTGATCAACTGCTTTTAACAATGCATTTTCATTTTAGACATGTGTAGACGTACTTTATTTATATTTGAATGTTTTACGTATCTTGCGTCTATTCTGAGAAATATCAAAGCAAAAATCCATTGACGTATGTTTCATTGCATGAAGATATTCCAGAACTTTGCAAAATGAGCTATTTCAATTCCACATATAAAATTTCATAGCTGTGCAAGCATTCTCTCTTGGTATGAAAAAAAAAATACTTCGATAGTCACTGTTGAAAAAAAGATATCAGCCATTTAAGTTTCAATCATCTGGATAAATGAGACAGAGCACCAATGCCAATGAAGGTATCAACGTATCTGTTATTTATTGGTATTGGTGTTCTATCTCATTTATCCTGATAAAGAAAAACCCATATTGCCTTTGAAAACGGTTGATACATTTTTTAATATTATAAGATATGAATAAGTATTTTTTTTTTTTTTTTACTTAACTTGATCTCGTGTTTGTCAGAGTGGTTCAAATCTTTGAGGCCCTAACTCATCAGGTTCCATTAATTATAGTAACGTGGAATTTAGTATGTCGTTGTGTTTTGTGTACATTTTATACATTTTGTGATACATTTAGTGATTTTGAACCTTATTGGGCTTACCTGTCCGGGGCCCGCCATAGGAATATTCGTTTTTTGGGAAGAGGTTGAAAACCGGAGTGCTCATATGTGGTATATCTCCGTCTCTCGGGTTTTTTTTTTTTTTTTTTTTTTTTTATAAACCTTACCGGTTCAGCCCTTTTTGGGCTCGCCATAGGAATGTACTCATTTTCTTTGGGTTGGGGGGGGGGGGGGAATTACTCGAGAAGTGTCGTATCTATAAAATGCGGATTTGATTTGTCTTTCATACATTTAAGTTACATACATGCATGAAAAATTTATTTATTAAAATGTAAGTTGCGCATAAATAACAAGAAAGATCAATCATGCATAAAGCATTGATTATGAAACACTTTCTAACTTCATTGCAATTTTACTTAAACATCTCTAAAATGCGATACATTCCTCGTTAATATTTTTAAAATTATCACAATACTACAATAATTCATTATTTGAAAACTTCATCGAAAACAAATGAACTTTATTCAAATGACGTCATCGAAATATAAATCGCCTCTCTATAAAAGCAGCATTTCATTCATCAACATTTTTCCATTCCTTTCATTCATCGCAATACTATAATAATTTATTTTATTTAAAAACTTAAAGCCATGGAGGTACAAGTAATTTAACTCTATGCTTAAAACTTCATCGAAAAAATCGTCTGGTTCTCTGTGTAAAATCAATGAATGTTTTATTCATATCAGCTATATTGCAAACTCCATGAGCTTAATAAATTTGCGTTAAAGAAATACACCAATTCTTATACAACTAATTCTACATCTTTTGGTATTTACATTTTCCATAAGTGAAAATTAGGCTTCGTTGTAGAAATAATCAAAGTTTGATGATCATTTAAACTCAAATATATTGTAATTGCGTTGTTTCAGTATGTAGATGCATAGAATTTAAGCAAAAAAAATTTAATAACATTTAAAGTTTAAATACATTTTACAAACATTTGAAAAATAGGAATACTAATTAAATGAATGCCAGCACGCCTCCCCTTGTCAAAAATCACACTTAAGCATAAACATTTTAAATTTGTGCTAGAATTTCATTCAGAAATTGTAGAAAATTAAAATATATAAATTTCTCGTTATATTAAAAGCTTGCTGGGTTTGTGGATGGCAAAATTATTTCTGATTGCAGCCCACAATTTGACAGTCCAGCAGAAGTGAAGAACTATTTTATGTAATATCTTAACATTTTTACAAAATAGCGCTCATTTGCGTCAAATTAGCATTGGCAACAAACTCACTAATTCTACACAGCCTGATTAGAATTCTCGAATTTCAGAAAAGTATTATTCACCCATTTCTACTTTTAACGGTATCGATTCTATCTTTCGTACTATATGACCTACTTGGTTATGATTTTTGAAAATAATTTACTCATGGGAATGATTAAAAAAAAATAATAATTAAATTCTTGGAAATATATTTATTATAAAATATATCTCTTTTTTCTTTCTGGAGAATATAGCAAGAGTCAGAATTTAATTGAATTTGTTTTTCACCCCATATTAAACAATTTTTATTTAAAAAACTACCTAACATATTTTACTGAAATTTTTTTTATATATTTTATGGGATAATTTGAATATTTCCTAAAACTTTCGAAGCAATTTGTGAATTTTAAATTCGCTTAAAAAATGTTTGGAAAATTAGGTCCCATAGGGTTCAATATATTTCATTTTTTCAACCCAGGTTCAATCCAAAACTAATTGGGTGATATTATTCACTTATATTCCCATAGGTCCTATAGACCGCCTGAAAAACATACTAAAATTTCATTGTGATAAAGTCATTTTTACGGCAGTTATCGTGCTAACGGACAGACAGACAGAATGAACAAAGTCATAAACACTTTTCAACTATGTTGTAAAGTGTTAATAAAAGGGGGCACTTTAAAAATATACTTTTTTTGGCCTTTATTTGTTTAAATTTATTTCTATAACAGTCCGAGCAAATTTTTCTTATTTTTATTTTGAGTTACCGTGTACATTGTTACAAAAGTTTTCGAATATTAAAATTTTGTATTTCAAGAATTTTCGAGAAACAATACTTTCTCAATAGTATGAAAAATTAAAAATTGCAACACTTTATGTAAGTTGATCTCGAAGACTTAACTATCTAGTCTATGTCTTCTCATATAAGTGTCTAATTCATCAGGAGGTCTTTAAACGAGTAATTTCGCCTGACTCTCAAATTCAGAATTTTCGGGAAAACACTATTTTCTCTGTGCTGTTGCGTGATAAAGTAAATAGTCGGACACAAAGCATATTCCCAAGCATTCGTGGAACATTGCAAGGGCAGCAGATCCATGAGAATTGATAAGATTCTGCCAATGTCCATGTAAAATAAATTCCCTTTAGAGGATTGGTATGAAAAGAAGATATGCTTTCTATTCGCTCTAAGGTATTTGTTTTCTCTGTTTCTCTCTCTTTTTTCTCTTCATTCTGCCGCTTCTCTTTCTGACGTGGATAGGTGTAGTATCGGTTTCCTTCCGGCGGATTTTATTGCCGGATAGTTTACGAAAGCGGATATAATTTTTTTTTGTTGATATTTTCTTTTTCCCTGACAGAGTTTTGTGTGATGTGACCCGAGTTTCGATTGCTTCCAAATGCAAATGTCCCGAATACGGGATACTGAGATAATGGTGTTTGAGTGCGTATGTTTTATGTTTCAGAGCTGATCAGTAACGGTTAAAATAATTTGGGGGATACGTAAAACTAAGGATCAAATTTTGCAAGTAAAAAGTTTCAAGCTGTCTATTTTAGCACGGTTACGAATAAAGTAAAATTTGATAACTGAAAATAAATTAATGACATTTTGCAATTTTATTACAGTGTGGAGCCTCCGTTTTGCGTTTCGCTGTAGAATCGATTTAAAAACGTTAGTTGTGGGAAAACACAGTACACAGGAATCTCTTTTTTAACTTGTATATAAAAATCAATGAAAACATGTAAGAAAATAAATGCCACTCGCCAAGCTTTACTTTTCCACTTATTTAAAGTTTAATTTAGGATTCACATAGAAAAGTTCCTCATCGAAAATGTCAAAAACCCTATTATTTAGTGATTCTCTAAACTAAATTCGCTCTAAACTTTTAAAATGACTCTCGAGTCCTCAGTCAATAATCACTATATTTGCGGAAACGAAACTATTCAAACGACACACACACACACACATATATATATATATCTTCAAATTTAATCCCCTGAAAATTTCTGTCGATTTCATAAAATTCTGCACCCTTTTTTACGCAACTTTGTAATTTATTTTATATGTCTAAGAACACTATTTAAGGAATAATAGCCGAGGTCAATGTTTTTGGGACACCCTGTATATATAAATATATATATAAAGGACCATGTGCAGTATTTCTGTAAAACAATTTACAGTAATGCACACAGAAACGTAGAATCAACATTAAGGAACCAGGTATGACCCAGATATGTACATGGTTTCGGAAATGCTTTTCACTTTTTCTATTTTATTCATTTTCAAAAAATCTTTTGGGAGCCAGAAAGACCTAGCTTCATGTATTTAAAATATATATATATATATGTTTTGCAACTTTTCATCTTATCACTATTCTTGCTTTGAGCCAACGGCTCTACCATGCTGAAAACACCGGTTCTCGTTAGATCACCGAAGTTACGCAGCATCGGGCGCGGTTAGTACTTGTGTGGGTGACCACCTGGGAACACCGCGTACTGTTGGCTCATTTCAGTCGACGTGGTGGTCGAACGGTCAAGGCGAGCGTTTCCAGCGATTGATCGGCCGCCACGTTGTGGGTTCGAGTCCCACGTAAAACATGGATGTTTGTGTTGTTGGGCGCAATGTGTTCCCACCCCCACTGGTGCGCTGGGGCAACGTCTTTGACGGCTAAGAGGTTCACTGTTCTGGCCGATGTATAGGCGAAGATGAAAGAGTCAATGCCTGGCCATTGGGGGGGGGGGGGGGGGGGAACTATTCTTGCTTTTACACCATGTATGTGTATGCAGGAAACAAGGGGATTAGTACCTTAAGTACCTGTATTGCATATATGATTTATAAAACAAAAAAAAATTTAATCTAAGGGTGTAGTTAAGGGATTATATTCACCAATCTTTACCACATGTCATTAGTTTTCAATTCCTTAACTCATATATAGAACAGGGAAGACGGGTATTTTATACCAATTTAATATATATATATGTATATGTATATATTACTGATTTTCAAAAATCGTGTTACTACTTATGTTCATAAAGCCTCTGATAATTATGATATTATCTGTAAAAAAAATTTATATACAATAGTTGTTAGATTATTTAAAAAATAATAATCTATTTAAACTTGATTTACACTCTTTAATAAGTATCATACAAAAAAGTATCAATATGTATAGTGATGTAAATATAAATTCTACATTTTAAAATTTTCATATATTGTTCTCATTTCTAATTTTCATAAAAATCGTATTAAATTTAGAACAGTTACTACTGATCACAATACGTATTCTTCTACTGCTATCAAATTACTACTTAATATTTTAAAAGTACTATGATAGTTTTACGTTACTCTAGGAATAATTACTTTATTCTAGATAATAGTAAAGAATTAAAAAATAATTTAATTTCTATAGGTAAAATTATTGATTTTCAAACTTTTGATTTCAAAGATCTGTTTAATAACATTAATTTTACCGATCTTTATAATGCAATTTTGGCACTATATAATGCATTTATTACAAATCATTCTGATTTTATTCAATTTCAATATTTTCCCCAATTTTTCCACTTTGTTCTGTTTAACAATTACATTTTTCAAGGTAATATATTATAGGTATTTGGTGTCCCGCAAGGTGGTTGCAATATCAGTATTTTAGCTAATTTATATAAAGCAAATTTTATTCACCTCAACGTTTTGAAATTTAAAATAATTAAACATAGTGGTTAAAAATTCGATTCTGTTAATATATATATAATAATTTATATAATTTAGCATAACTAAATATTAATTAATATTTGAAAATGTGAAATATATCACCCTAAAATAAGTTTTTAGAGTAAAAGATCACTCTATGCAAAATTTCAACACATTTGGTAAAGATATGATTCAGCTTCCCTTAGTCAATTCACGCTCTCCAAAATCATAGCCGAAGTTTAATGAAAGCGTTATTTCTATGACAGATCGTTAACTGTTTGGAAATTAAAAACATTAATATATGATTAATTATTTGCAAATCACTCATGAGCATCGGATCAGAAAACGTCTTTCTGAAAAAATGTTTCTCCTTGATACGTAAGTTTCATTAATAATATCACTTTGATTTATATGTCTGTTTATTTATCTATCTCTGGGTAACTCTGTTACAAAATGTTGCCAAACGTGGTTCAATCACGCATAAACATATCAATTTAGATACTAACCCAGACCATCAGCAATTGTCATAATCCTCCACGTAAACACTCAATTTTTCCTATCACCCATTGACTTTCCACGTTCACTGCTGCTGGAATTCAGTGTTCATATTAAAAACCGGAGTGTTTTTCTTAGCTAATTAAATTTTTGCTTGAACGCAATTCGTTTTTGTTTTTTTTTACCTTCAAAGAAATATTTCAAATGTAAATTATTGTTTTGTTAAACCTTTTCACACCTGAGTGATCGTATTGTCGAAAACAATAAACGTAAATATTTTCTCCTTTCAATTTATTTTCAATTTTTCTTCCTTAGTAATCTTAAGTTCACAGTTATTATTTCTTCCAAAGGCTTAGATACAATTAAAAATAACTTATTTCTTTTAAAACGGACGCCACGGGTGTCAGGGTTATATTCTAGTTGTTATATTAATGCAATATTGTAATGAAGTAAAAGTTTGCATGGCAGACATACAGGTGGATCCGAAGAAGTGACTTGCAGATGTGCCTTGGTCATCAGAGAAGTCTTGGTCATAGGAGATGTGCCTTGGAGAAATTATTTTGTTCCTGGATTGGATGCGTTATCCCAATTCACCCACAATCGTTCTATATGTAGTTTATTATTAGAAAATGAGTGGAACCCATTGTAAAACACTGTCATAAACCCTTCTCGAAATATTACACGTTCTTCGAATAAATTAAAAAGAAGTAAGAAGTAAAAACAAATTAGTTACATGACTTGACTGTTCTATTGCTCCCATTCAAGCACTCTCGGCCTCTATCGATGGTAGTGACCTGCTCACGTAGCGAGCTGTTACAGTATATTTTTAGTCAACTATTTTATTTTCAAACTAGCAACTAGCTGCGGATTATACACGATAGCATTTATTATCTTTTACATTCATCTTTCCGTAATCCCACGGAAGCCTTGTCTTTTGTTCACATAAAATAAATTTCTTCCTATAAACATCCCGTATAAAATGCTCTTGTAAATAATGATTGTTTAACGCTTCAAAAAATCTCCTTTTCTTTATCCGGGTTTTATTATACCCTTATCAGACTCACAAATGGATGAGTTTGATTTGAAGTATACTGTATCCGCAGAAATCAGCTTTTGTTTTGGAAAATGGAGTCGCCAACAAAAGTTATACGGGGAACATCTTGTTTTAATTTTTCTTTCTACGCCATTCATCTTACATTTGTAATTTCCTGAAGGAATGCATGAATGATTATAGTTTACTTATGTGTCTATTCTAACATTCGAATTCGCGAGTTTTGGGCGGAAGTGCACGCTTTAAACATCCCTGAACTTTGGGGCGGTGTGCGCCTGTGCGTGCGTCTGAATTTGATATGCTTATCAAAATGAGTGAATACTGGAACCAATATTGATTTGAAACTCGATCAATTGCTAGGAAGACCCTTCCCCCCTCCTATTTTTCGAAAAAAATGTCGAATTTTTTGAAAAAAAATTAAAAATTAGAACGTTCAATAATGCTAAATAAATAATCATTTTTTAAATATAATTTTTCATTAGAGAGCGAATGACACTAAACGTTAAAACGCTTAATTTCAGACTTCCTCAAAATATTGCTTGTTTTTCAAGTGTATATATCTAAAATATTACGTAAAATTAAAGCCCTCTTCGTCTGTCTTAAGCTTGGCGAAAAATTTAACGATCTCCGAGAATAATATAGAAAAACATCACAACTTGGCTATTTTTTAAAAATAGTGCCAAATTGACATAAAGGTCACCAATTTAGCAAATATCACACAAAATTAACAAAAATCACGCCAAATCGATGAATAAATTGTTAATTTTTTTATATATGTATATGGACTATATTTCTTAGCGGATTCTAGCAATATTTCAAATTGTCCAGTTAAATTTGCTCGAAATATAAATTGATTTGCTTGTTCGAAATTGTTTTACATGTTACCTAAAGAAAAGCGCTATATAAGTTAATATATAGAAAAGCGCTAAATGTTAATGTACAATTTAACGTTAAAAACATTTTTTGTGCACCTTGTACATTGTCATTTCTCTGTGAAAGAAGTAGTCATTGCATTATGTGGAAAAAGTCATGTACTGCCCGTATTAGGTTTTTTAAACATAAAAATGGGACCTTTTTGGATTAAACATGATGTTTTCAGTACACCAATCGATTAGTCGTTTCAAAAATGTTGGTAAAATGTCTTATTTTAACAGTTGTCAATATATATATATATATATATATATATACAATTTTCTTTTGCTTTTCTAAAGTGTAGACCAACCTTTTGTTTGCCATTCTTTCTATTGCTTTAGCCATGATAGTATCCTCTGAGTCTTAAAAGATTTATAGTTATACCTCAAGAAAAACTTTGCCCATCGAAATGGTTTCTGTTTCAAAATGTATTTAAGTACGTTTTGTTAGAAGGTCGTATACTAAATTTAATCGAAGCTATAGATGTGCGGTCCAGAGATGTTGTGAGCGTCAGTGCTACTAGCGGACAGTTTGTTTAAAAGCGAATTTTTCGATCTTCCCGATCGTGTCGAGATAGAAAAACTCTGAGATAATATTTTCGGTCGCTAAGAAACTAATTTGTGTGAAAATGGCTCAAAATCGTGCTAAAACAAAAAATATCTCAAAATAATATGAATTAAAAAAAAAATAACGCCGAGGCGCTTCTTCCTGTGTCTTAAAGCACCTGTGTAGCAAATTTCATGGCCATACGTCGCTTAGAGTGTCCGATACAGACGAACAAACAGACATACATCTTCTTTTATTATTTTAGAAAATAGTCCAGCCTGTCATTTCAAGGAATTTTTCATGTATTTTTTTTATACTCTTAGAACCTGCCTATATTAGTGCTTCCACTATTAAGATTTATAGCATTCGTGGGCCAGTTTCTCGCTTTTTTATGAGCTCGCTACTTTTTCATTTTCAGTGTATGTTAGAAACGTCTATATTTTTGCTTCTTTTTATAGGGATTATTGATATTCTTTAGTCAAAATATAGCTATTTTCTGCGTTTATGAGACAACTTGCCATTTTATTCGGTCGCAGGGACTTGTCATCTTGCATGATAAAAAGAGTTTGTCTGTGTTGTCTGTAGCGAAAAAGTTTTTTGGCTATTTTATATTGAAGCACAATTTTGAGCCATTTTCATACAAATCGGTTCCTTAGCGATGGAAAATATTATCACAGAGTTTCCATTTTGACATCATCGAAAAGATCGAAGAACGTTCTTTCTGATGATTTTTGAACCAAATCCGTTGGACAATTCCTTTATATTTATTTTTTTTTTTTAAATACATCAAAAAATGTATGTTTTTTTACTTATTTTCCCTCATCTAAAAATGGAAGGTTAGCCCAATTCTATATTTATAATAAAATGGATATATATCTTCGCATTCTAACACAATTTTTTTTTCTTTATTAAATTACTATATTTTCTGATTTTCTGTTAATTTTCAACCAAAAGCAAAAAAATTGAAATGCTCGGTTCCCTTCTTGCTCCAGTAGGATCAGATCTATGATCCGATCGCGCCTTCCTATCTTAGGAAGCGCAGGCCTCGACACATTCTTTTTGGCTCTAACGAGACCAAATGGAAAAGGCGTCGATTCCTAGTCCCTCAAACGGGTGTTTCCTAGTTTTTCAACTCCCCTCTCTGATCGAAGATAGATGGCGCCACTCCGATTCAAGGACTTAGCGCTATTCGAGCCCTGCCACAGGCCAATAGTAAGGCTAGCATTTGCCACTCGCTTTGCGTGTGTACGGTACTCTCGTCCACGTTCATAAGTATCATCCTAATGTCCTTTCATTTATACTCTACAAAACTGTACTTGTTTTTCAAACTCTGCGCATCATCTTGCAGTTTAAATTGTTTTTGCAAACTTAAGTGTAATTTTATGGTGAGGAAAAGAGACTTGTGCCTCCTTTGAGGCAATTTTCGAGAAAACTTCTAGCTTTTAAAGTAAATTTGTAAATTATTAATTCTAAACGTAATCTGTATTATTGTATTTATTTTACTCAATTTTTAAAATTATTCTTGTAAATCAGTCCTAAACTGTATATTCTTAACCACTCCAGTCCAATCATTCTGATTGGTCCTTGTCTTAGTCCCTCCCCCTTCCCTTTCCTACCTACTTGCCGGATCAGCCTTCCAAGACAGAGTCTCCATCTCATCCATGCTGTAGCAAGCGACTTCCTCAGAGCACCCTCCTCGGAGCTGAGTGCATAGCCAAACTTCAAATCTGCTTTATCAATTGGACATTGCTACACATCAGATGTGGGGTTACGTGCCTGAGGCACAGGCACCCCGTAAATATGCGTCTTGGCTTGGCTTCTTGCTCCGGTTAGCGGTCCCCCAGTTACAGTTGACCGCACAAACTGGGCGTTGTTATGAATTCTTTCCGTTCTTTCTCCGGTTAGCAACCGACGTTTGTGCGTATTCTTGATACATAATTGCGCGCTAACACACATACGTTGAAACTAAAGGATTGGATTAAGAAATGAAAGGGGGGGGGATTGATTTTGGTCCAAAACGGCTGTATCTGCATTATTTTCGTAGCGGGTCTGATTTAGGACCCGGGAAACGGCGGGTACTTCATCCTAGTTCTGTAATAAAATACGCATCAACCTAGTAGCATTTAATATTGGTCCAATATTGGACCAAGATTACATATCTTAGCATTACATTGGAAATGTTTCTAATGTAATCCCAATATTGGGGGTTACATTGGCCTCCAATATTGGCTAATATTTTCGTTACAATATTACGCCAATATTGGTGTTACATTGGAAATATTGGCGTAAAATTGTCCCAATATTCGGCCAATTCCATCAAAATATGCTCTTTTTCATATTAAATCGTCTGACATGTATAGAATAACTGTGTGTCACTTCTATATTTTGTTTCTCATTCAACTTCCGTAATACCACCCCGAAAGCACGTCTTTTGTCCGCAGAGATTATACCGCCGATAAAACCTCTCCATATAAAACAACCCTGTGATAAAAATCATTGTTGGTGCTCCTAAAAAGACGCCTTTTTTTTTCTCACTTGTTTTAACGTAACCCTTATCTTATCGGGTCACAACAGGATGAGTTTGATTTTAAGTGCTGTATGCGGAATTCAGTCTTTCTTTTGGAATATGTACAGTGTCACAGTATTTTTTAATTTCATTCTAAAGTTTTTCTCGAGTTGCAAAGAAAAAACAATTGATGCGAGATAGCATATTATTTTCCTTAGATTCTGTAGGCTTGTGCTAGATATAGCAGAGAGATTTTTATTAATTGTGTAAGATGAAGTATATATATATATACACTATATATATATATATTACGCATTAAAATTAAAAATTTTACGTAATTAAAATTTTTTTTTTAATTTTTATGTTTCGAAAACGTGTAATATATGATCGATACTGTTACTTGGTAGTATATGAAAAGTCGTTTATTTGATTTTCTAAAATTACCTGGTTTTTTTTGTTTTTTTTAAAAGTGCACTATGTGTGCACATGACTTCCCTTAAATAATGCAATGCATTTACTTCTTTCGCAATAAAAAAAAGTTGTATAAGATCTACCGCACAATGTGTTTAATGTTGAATTGTACATTTGGCGCTTTTCCGGATGACAACATGTAAAACTAGTTCAAAGTACCCAATTAACTTATGTTTCATGCAACTCTAAATTGACAATTATCAATATTCATAGCATCCGGAATAAGCAATATAGTCCATATAATAAAATATTTTAACAATTAATACATCTATTTGAGGTCATTTTCGTTAACTTGGCGTCATTTTTGCAATTTTAACAGTATTCGTCAATCTAGAGTGAAATATCGCCAATTTGGCGATATTTTTCTAAATTAGGCGCCAAGTTCAAAAAATTATCTCCAAGTGTTACAGTCAAATGGAGAGAAGAAACTTTCTTATATATATAAATGAACGTTGACAAATTGTTAGAAGTCAACATACAAAGCTATTACACAAAGCATCTTCTCTCGTGAATGGAACGAATTAGATCCCCGAGAATGATGTTAACACATTTATTACATAATATTATATATGAAAAGTGAACAGATTTCACAAGTTAATATTTTTTCTTAATTTTGTGATTTCTTTTAATAAATGAATTTGAAAAAAGTGCAATATTTCGAGAGCGGTTCATGTTAGCGTTCTAACATTTATGTCAATCGTTTTCTAATGAAAAATTACACACAAACTGAATTTTTACGTAGCATTATTGAAGGTTGTGATTTTTGATGATTTTTTTTTAATTTCATTCTAAAATTTGGAGATGTTCCGAACAATGTAATTACATTTAAAATCAATAGACTTCCAGTATTCACAGATTGTAATTCTTGTACCAAATTTCGTTCGAAACACTCCATTTGTTTGTGAGATATCGTCTCCACCGATTCACGGGACACACACACACACATATATATATATATATATACACACACACAGACATGACCTCAAAATGATCGATTCGAGTTTGGGGATGCTTAAAACGTACTCTTCTATCAAAAACTTGAATTCGAATTTTCGACCCCATTACAATACTTTTTCTATATAGCGAAAGTAATAAATTATAGCCAATCTAAATATATTTCTTTGTAGACCTTTTCTTTGCAAACCTCAAGGGTTCTTAGACTGCAGTTTGGGAGTCACTGTTTCACAGAACTTAATTAAAAATGTAGACTAGATTGACTAGATTTTTAAATTCACTTCACAAAATATTTTGCCAAATGTACCATACCTCTATTTCACTTTTTCATTGTGAAAGAAGTAAAATCAATGCATTATATAGAGAAAATCGTGTGCTGCCCATAAAGTTTTATATATATATATATAGTATATACGTACATATATATAGATACTAGCAGCATACCCGTTCTTCGTACGGAGTATATAATATAAAGAAACTTATAATTCGCATTCAAGTGCAAATTTTGATAAAATATTAAATTTATTGCTCCTAAAGAGAAGTTTAAGAATATATGTTCTCACTATGCAAAATTATGTTCACGGGCAGATCTGAAGAATAAAACATCCTGGCCCCTTTTGTAAGCAAATTTACAAAAAAAAAAAAGGAATTAAATCAATATCTGTAACCTGGTACTACTTATATTGTCGCAGATTAGACAATATGCCAGTGTGTTGGTAGAAGATTACCCGTATTACAATATGAGTCTCAAAAATATTTGCCAAAATAAAAGAGATGACGTAATAAATTGAAAATATCACTAATCCCCGTAATCTTTATACCAGAAGCTCGTAATTGATTCCAATATATGCCAATATATATCAAAATATATGCCAATATACCTGTACTACTTATATTCTCGTAGATTAGAAGATATACCCGTGCATTTGTAGATTACTCGTACAACGTACTATATATGAGTTTCATCAATTTTCGTCATAAATAAACAATGGCATAATAACTTGACAATATCAATAATCCCTGAATCAACAGTCCCCGAAAATATCAATGATAATAATGTTTAAACCTGAAGACCGTAATTGATATTATCCAATCAAAAATGCAATGTCAATGAAATTTATCTTATATACATATCTTTATTATTCAAATCGGAAAAGATTTAATAAAAATCGTATAGCACATAACGCACTGGATCCGTTGCTAAGCGACATGATATCATTTGCTTAAAATAAATTGATGGAAATCATATCGTCTGAATAATGCTATCTCCATGGAAGGTTTGGCGACATTTTTGTCAATTTAGCGATAACTTAAAAAATCGCCAAATTTATCGCCAATTGGGACTGTAGAACTGATAATCCCATTTTGCGACAAATTGACGGAACATCATCACAATACTGTCCCCTAACAAAACATAATTAATTTCATTTATTAAGCGCAATTTTATCAATTCCATGATATTTTTATGGATTTACAAATATTTTTATCAATTTGGTGATATTAAAAAAATTCGTTAAATGTGTTACTAAGTAGGATGGATGAACTAACCGACAAATGCTACCGAAACACCATTTCAATACTCTATTCTAAAAAAACAAATCATTGATTTGCGTCATTTTTATAAATTTGGAAACATTTCCGCCAATTTGGTAAAGTTTATGAAAAGTTACCAAGTTATTTCGAGATATTCCGCTAAACGCGTAGCTCTAAATTTGCAGATCTGAAGAATAAAATATCCTGATCCCGTTTGTATATACTAAATGAAATCACTAAAATTGTATTATAAGATACAGCCGTTCTACTCTTTTTCTGCTTCAACAATCGGCTAAATGAATTTATTTTGTAAACACAATATATGAGTTTATTAGCTAAACACAATATATGAGCTGGAAAATGAATTTATTTTGTAAACACAATATATGAGTTTATTAGCTAAACACAATATATGAGCTGGAAACCTCTTTGCTAAAATAAATGAAAGTGATATACGCAGTCCGCAATTTATATAATTAAAAGAACAACCAAACCTTTCATTTAAAAAATATATTTTTACATCCATTTATTTATTATTCAAATAGAAAAAATAATAATAAATATTAACAACACATGTAATTTCATTCCGTTGCCGAGCAACATGATATAAGATAGAATCTTCCTCATAAAATGCGAAAATAAATAGCCATTTTGATTTCTTTATACTTTTCATCGTTGAGTAATAACTTGTGAAATATAACCATGGAGGTAGATTTTTCCATTTAAATTCATGTTTCAAACAATTCGTGTTTTCCGATAGTGACTATTTAATGCAAAAATCCTGCACCAAACTCGGAAATAAAGTTTTATTTCCTTTCGACGTTTTAAACAAACGATTTTGATCCTTTTCGTTTGAATAAACCACGGAGTTTGAGAGTATAACTCATAGGAAAAGTTCCGTTTTCCATTAATATCTCGACAATCCCTGATCTTAGAAACTCGAAACTTGGACTAAATTTATGGGAGGCTATTTCAAGGCTATCCACAAAATTTCATTAAATTCGGTTCAGCCGTTTTTCTGTGATGATGAGACAAACGAAAATTTCGTTTTTTGCTAATATCTCGAGAACCACTGGTCGTAGAATCTCCAAACATGGACTAAATTTTAAGTGGGGCTATTTCTAGGCTACCCACCAAATTTCATCAAATTCGGTTCAGCCGTTCTCCCGTGATGATGGGACAGACAGACAGACAGATTTTCAATTTTATTTATATAGACTAGCAGCATACCCGTTCTTCGTACGGAGTATATAATATAAAGAAATTTATAATTCGTATACATGTGCAAATTCTGTTAAAATATTAAATTTATTGCTCATAAAGAGAAGTTTAAGAATATCTGTTCTCACTATGCAAAATTATCTTCACGGACAGATCTGAAGAATAAAACATCCTGGCCCCTTTTGTAAGCAAATTTAAAAAAAAAAAGGAATTGAATAAATATATGCAACCCCGTACTACTTATATTGTCGCATATTAGAAAATATGCCAGTGTGTTAGTAGAAGCTTACCCGTATTGCAATATGAGTCTCAAAAATATTTGCCAAAATAAAAGAGATGACGTAAAAAATTGAAAGTATCAAAAATTCCCGTAATCTTAATACCAGAAGGACGTAACTGATACCAATATATGCCAATATATATCAAAATATATGCCAATATACCTGCACTACTTATATTCTCGTAAATTAGAAGATATACCCATGCATTTGTAGAAGATTACTCGTACAACGTACTATATATGAGTTTCAACAATTTTCGTCATAATAAAACAATTCCATAATAATTTGAAAATATCAATAATCCTTGTATCAACAGTCCCCGAAAATACCAATAATAATGATGTTTAAATCTGAAGACCGTAATTGATATTATCCAGTGAAAAATGCAATGTCAATGAAATTTATTTTATATACATATTTTTATTATTCGAAATCGGAAAAGATTTAATAAAAATCATATGCCGCATAATATAGGGTCCGTTGCTAAGCGACATGATATCATTTGCTTCAAATAAATTGATAGAAATCATATCATCTGAATAATGCAATCTTCATGGAAGGTTTGGCGACATTTTCGTCAATTTAGCGATAACTTAAAAAATCGCCAGATTTATCGCCAAGTGGGACTGTAGAACTGATAGTCCCATTTTGCGACAAATTGACGAAACATCATCACAATACTATCCCCTAACAAAACACAATTTATTTCATTTTTTAAGCGCGATTTTATCAATTTCATGATATTTTTATGGATTTAAAAATATTTTTACCAATTTGGTGATATTAAAAAAATTCCTTAAATGTGTTACTAAGTAGGATGGATGGACTGACCGACAAATGCTACAGAAACATCATTTCAGTACTCTATTCTAAAAAAACAAATTTAATTTCATTGATTTGAGCCATTTTTATCAATTTGGAGACATTTCCACTAATTTGATAAAGTTTAAGAAAAGTTACCAAGTTATTTAGAGATATTCCGCTAAATTCGTAGCTCTGAATTTGCAGATCTGAAGAATAAAATATCCTGATCCCGTTTGTATATACTAAATGAAAACACTAAAATTGTATTAGAAGATACATACACCCGTTCTACTCTTTTTCTGCTTCAACAGTCGGCTAAATGAATTTATTGGGTAAACACAATATATGAGTTTATTAGCTAAACACAATATATGAGCTTGAAACCTCTTTGCTTAAATAAATGAAAGTGATGTACGCAGTCCGCAATATATATAATTAGCATAACAATCACACCGTTCATTTATAAAATATATTTTTACATCCATTTATTTATTATACAAATAGAAAAAATAATAATAAATATTACCAACACATTTAATTTCATTCCATTACCGAACAACATGATATAAGATAGAATCTTCCTCATAAAATGTGAAATTAAATAGCCATTTTGATTTCTTTATACTTTTCATCGTTGAGTAAAAATTTATGAAAGATGAACCATGGAGGTAGATTTTTCCATTTAAATTCATGTTTCAAACAATTCATGCTTTCCTATAGTGACTAATTAATGCAAAAATCCTGCACCAAACTCGGAAATACAGTTTTATTTCATTTTGGCGTTTAAAACAAACGATTTATACATGATTTACTATCGATCCTTTCCGTTTGGATAAACCACGGAGTTGGAGAGTAGATCTCCTAAGAAAAAGTTCCGTTTTTCATTAATATCTCGACAACCCCTGGTCTTAGAAACTCGAAACTTGGACAAAATTTATGGGGGGGGAGGGGGGCTATTTCAAGGCTATCCACAAAATGTCATTAAATTCGGTTCAGCCGTTTTTCCGTGATGATGAGACAAACGAAAATTTCGTTTTTTACTAATATCTCGAGAACCACTGGTCGTAGAAACTCAAAACACGGACTAAATTTTAAGTGGGGCTATTTCTAGGCTACCCACAAAATTTCATCAAATTCGGTTCAGCCGTTCTCCCGTGATGATGGGACAAACAGACAGACAGACAGATTTTCCTTTTTATTTATATAGACTAGCAGCATACCCGTTCTTCGTACGGAGTATATAATATAAAGAAACTTGAAATTCATAATCATGCCCAAATTCTTATAGTATACTAAATGACATGTTTAATCAAAATATTCTGTTAAAATATTTAATATAATGCTCCTAAAAAGAAGTTTAAGAATCTCTGTTCTCGCTATATAAAATTATCTTCATGGACATATCTGAAGAATAAAACATCTTGGACCCCTTATGTAAGCAAATATAAAAAAAAATATGGAATTGAATCAATATATGCAAAATAAAAGCGTTAAAATTGTATGGGACCCGTACTAATTATATACGCGAATATTAGAAAATATAACCTGTATTAGTAGATTACATGTATAAATTGAAAATACCAATAAACCCGTAATCTTTAAATCTGAAGACAGTCATTTATTCCAATATATGTCAAAATAAAAGTGCTAAAATTATATGGGAAGATATACACGTACTACTTATAATGTCCGATTATTAGTAGACGACTACCCGTTTTGCAATATGAGTCACAAATGTTTTTTGGTAAAATACAACAGACGACGTAATAAATTGAATATATAATTAATCCCCTTAATCTTCATACCAGAAGACTGTACTTGATTCCAATATATATGCCAATATATGTCAAAATATATGCCAATATACCTGTACTACTTATATTCTCGTAGGTTAGAAGATATACCCGTGCATTCCTAGAAGATTACTCGTACAACGTACAATATACGTGTGTCAGCAATTTTTGCCGCAATAAAACAATGGCGTAATAACTTAAAAATATCAATAATCCCTGAATCAATAATTCCGGAAAATATCAATAATAATAATGTTTAAACCTGAAGAGTATAATTGATATTATCCAGTCCAAAATGAAATGGCAATGAAATTTATTTTATATACATATCTTCATTATTCAAATCGGAAAGGATTTAATAAAA
Organism: Amaurobius ferox; assembly: GCA_951213105.1. Classification (NCBI taxonomy): domain Eukaryota; kingdom Metazoa; phylum Arthropoda; class Arachnida; order Araneae; family Amaurobiidae; genus Amaurobius; species Amaurobius ferox. The sequence continues at coordinate 50,226,908 of OX578144.1, forward strand.
ATTGTCTGCCGCATAAACACATTGGATTTAAATCCGTTGCTAAGCGACATGATATCATTTGCTTCAAATAAATTGGTAGAAAAAATATCGTCTAAATAGTTATATTTCTATTGAACATTTGGCGACAGTTTCGTTAAATTAGCGACATTTTAAAAAATCGCCAAATTTATCGCCAAGTGGGACTATAGAACTGACAGTTCCACTTTGCGACAAATTGACGAAATATCATCACAATACTATCCCCTAACAAAAAACAATTAATATCATTTATGTAGCGCAATTTTATCAATTTTAAGATATTTTTATAGATTTGAAAACATTTTTATCAATTTGGTGACATTTTAAAAATTCGCTAAATGTATTACTAAGTAGGATGGTTGGTCTGACAGATAAATGCTAACCAAACATCATTTCAGTACTCTCTTCTAACAAAACAAAAAAAAAATTTCATTGATATGTAGAAGACCCAAGCCACACGACCAACCCGAAGGTTTATGGCAGCTGTTTGTGTGTCGTTTATATCAATTTGGCGACATTTCCGTCAATTTGGCAAAGTTTAAGAAAAGTTGTCAAATTAGCGATATCCCTCCAAATTCGTAGCTTTGAATTTGCAGATCTGAATGAAACATTCTTATCCCGTTTCAATATACTAAATGAAAACACTACAATTGTATTAGAAGATATACCCGCTCTACTCTTTTTCTGTTTCAACAATCGGCTATATGAATTTATTGGCTAAACACAATATATGAGTTTAGTAGCTAAATACGATATAAGCTTGAAAACTCTTTGCCAAAATAAATGAAATTGATGTACGCAGTCAGCAATTAATATAATTAAAAGAAAAATCAAACCGTCTATTTATAAGATATACTTTTATATCTATTTATCCATTTATTTATTATTTAAATCGAAAAAAAATAATAAAAACATTAACAAACACATTTAATTTAATTGCGATGCCGAGCAACATGATATATCCTCCTAAAATGTTAAAATTTATTAACCACTAACAGCACACCTGTTATTCGTACGGAGTGTATAATTTAAAGAAACTTAAAGTTCGCAATCATGTGCAAATTCTGTTAAAATATTAAATTTATTGCTCCTAAAGAGAAGTTTAAGAATATATGTTCTCACTATGCAAAATTATCTTCACGATCAGATCTGAAGAATAAAACATCCTGCCCCCTTTTGTAAGCAAATTTACAGAAGAAAAAATAGGAATTGAATGAATATATGCAACCCCGTACTAATTATATTGTCGCAGATCAGAAAATATGCCAATGTGTTAGTAGAAGATTACCCGTATTACAATATGCGTCTCAAAAATATTTGCCAAAATAAAAGAGATGACGTAATAAATTGAAAACATCAATAATATCCGTACTCTTTATACCAGAAGGTCGTAATTGATTCCAATATATGCCAATATATATATCAAAATATATGCCAATATACCTGTACTACTTATATTCTCGTAGATTAAAAGATATACACGTGTATTTGTAGAAGATTCGTACAACATACAATATATGAGTTTAAACAATTTTTGTCATAATAAAATAATTGCATAATAACTTGAAAATATCAATAATCCTTGAATCAATAATCCCCGAAAATATAAATAATAATAATTTTTAAACCTGAAGACCGTAATTGATATTATCCAGTCAAAAATGCTATAAGAAAAATCAAATCGTTCTTTTCTAAAATATATTTTTATATCCATTTATTTATTATTCAAATCGAAAAAATAATTATTAAAATTAACAGACAGATTTAATTTAATTGCGTTTCTGAGTAACATGATATAAGATAGAATCTTATAACATGTTAAATATGTCATGTCTTATAACATAAACTGCGAAATTAAATAACGATTTTGATTTCTCTATACTTCTCATTGTTCCGTAAAAGCTTGTTTTAAATAAACCATGAACCATGGAGATAGATTTCCCCTTTAAATCATGTTTCAAACAATTCATGTTTTCAGAAAGTGACTAATTAACGCAAAAAATCTCCCATCAAACTCAGAGATTAAATTTTAATTCACTTTCAAACGATTTTCAAGCTTTTCGTTGGGATAAACCACGGAGTTAGGGAGTAGAACTCCTAGGAAAAAGTTCCGTTTTTCATTAATATCTCGACAACCCCAGGTCTTAGAAACTCGAAACTTGGACAAAATTTATGGGGGGATATTTCAAGGCTATTCACCAAATTTCATTAAATTCGGTTCAGCCGTTTTTCCGTGATTATGAGACAAACGAAAATTTCGTTTTTTACTAATATCTCGAGAACCACTGGTCGTAGAAACTCAAAACACGGATATAATTTTAAGTGGGGCTATTTCTGGGCTACCCACAAAATTTCATCAAATTCGGTTCAGCCGTTCTCCCGTGATGGTGTGACAAACAGACAGACAGACAGACAGATTTTCATTTTTATTTATATAGATATATATTATTTGATATTTTGTTTGGGAAAAGTGCAATTTGCGATTCATACCGTTACTTGATGTTATATAAAAAGCTGCTTATTTCGTTTTCTAAAGTTACAGTAAAATGAATTTTCAGCTTATGTAATTTTCAGTTTTATTTCTTTAAAAAAAATTTCAAAACAGAAGGAGGCGAAACCTTCCATAGCTAGATGTCCAAAAATCAGGCGTGTTTGTAATAAACGTAGCCAGGATCTCTAAAAGAGTAGAGGTATGAGCAAATGGGAGGTTACAATACTGCATTTCGTTTTCCAATACGAATCCTATGGAAAACAAATATCATTTTTCCGCCTATGGGGGGGGGGGGGGATATGAAGAACCTCTCTACCTTCGAGTTGCTCTCTACAAATAGAGGACGGGTTACTTTAATTGAACCCATCATCAGGGCATTTATTTTTGTAGGATATATGTCCCATTTTGCCGTTAGATAAAAAAAAATGCCCAATCGTAATTCAATAAAATAAAGAATAAAAAAAATCTTGCTACTTTTACATCAGGGGCATATCCAAATCTATGCGATCTCATCGCACTCACACCCTGTCATAGTGTTAATTAAGAAATAATTGCAGCAAGAAAGTTCTCAAATTGTTAAGCACCGTTTCTAGGGGTGGGTGTGATATATCCCAGATTTGGATGTAGGGTACACTCCAATGGAATATACACACACACACACACACACACACACACATATATATATATATATATATATATATATATATATATATAGTTTTTAGAAATGTTATATAAACCAGGTTCTTAGAATCAATAAAATGTGTGATGAAAATTATAAATTAGCACATTTTATGGAATTATTGAATACAGCGACTAATAATGCATATCCTCCCAAATTCTTTATTAAAATTATCAACTCAGTGTATCAACTTCCACTCGATAACATCCAAGACAACTTTCCCAATTATAGTGGCTAATAATATGGAAACAAAAAAAATTATAATTATTTATTAATTATGTAATTAAATAAAAATGAATAATAATAAAATAAACTAAAAAAATTAGAAAAATACAAAATCGGAAAATAAGATACATTAACATTAATGTTTTGAATTTTATTTTCGCTAAAAAATTGTAACTTTAGCCAGTTTGATACTACGCGATTTGAGCTCCCTTATAATGGTGTATAGTAGCATGCTCGTTTATCTATTTCTTCTTTGAATCACTTGTTTAGTTGGAATTTTCATCTGTTTCATGTTCATGTTTTGTTTTACTCATATGGGTAATTGTCCTATCTCCGGCTCTGACTCACTGGACGGGTCTGGGAGGGTCGCTGTGAACGTATGTTCTGCCTCATAGGTTGTATTTCGTCATGTTCATTCCGGTGCTTCTCGATATTTTTCATACTGTTGCGATTGATCGCACTTACACGTGGTGAAAAATGAAGGGTTCCTGTCTCATGGTAATAATAGATTTCTATCTTCAATTTTTCATCTTTTGGTGCCTGTAGTCTGAGCTTGGGCATTTATAGTTATGCACTATTGCCCAATCTGCAACAAGTATTTGTTTGGGTTAATTAGAATTAAATACTCAGACCTGAAGATGAATTTAATTCTGGTTAATCTTCGAAATTGGGCCGGTGCTGTTCTTTTTTATTATCGGTATTATGACCGTGGTTTTGCTTCTATGGTGATGTTAATATTTCACGATTACTTGAATTGATTATTTTTATTATTACATTTATATATATATATATATATATATATATATATATATATATATATATATATATATATATACACAGGGTTGTTGTTGTTGAGACCCAGACCGTCCGACCTACCAGAAAGGTGTAAGGTAACTGTTTGGACGGCCGGGAAGATATATACACAGGGTGTCCCAAAAACCTTGACTTCGGCTTTTCCTTAAATATTGATCTTGACATATATAATAAATTACAAAGTTGCGTAAAAAAAGGTACAGATTTTTTATGAAATCAATAAAATTTTTCAGGGGATTAAATTTGAAGAAATACAAAATTTAAATTTTTATATGGCCCCAGTACAAAAACATTTCCAATGAGTAAAATGCGCCCCATATACTATTAAGGTGATGTACAAAATTTCAGCATTTTATCATAAAAAGTCCAAGAGATATGTTTAAACAAAGTTGGTAAGGGATTAATCACACATTAAAATGTAACTGTTTGCAGCAAGAGTGCAAATGATGCAACGCAAAAATGCATCATAGGCAAATAATATCTGCCTCTTATCTTTAATGCATCTTTGGCATGGATGGAAAACATTTTGAACAAGCTTTGTAATCTTTGTGTAAAGTTATTATTTCTAAACAGTGTAGATACTTTTGTACCAATGAATAGCGAAATTAATATTTATTTATGTAATCATTGTTTTCTTTCGTAATTTGTGTATGACCCCAGAAACGCGATCTGCCGACATGATTTTTCCCCTCTGAGAACCAATCCATGTCGATGCATCGAAAAGTGGTTTAAATCATCATTTTTGTCTTTTCATATCTCTGGGGCTTTTTATGATAAAATGCTGAAATTTTGTACATCATCTTATTAGTGTATGGAGCACATTTTACTCATTGGAAATGTTTTAGTACCGGGCCCGTATAAAAATTTAAATTTTGTATTTCTTAAAATTTAATTCCCTTGAAAATTGTAGTCGATTTCATAAAATTCTGTACCTTTTTTTTACGCAACTTTGTAATTTATTATATACTAGCCGCCTTTGGCGACCAGCCTGTTCGCTCCCCTTGAAAATTCTGACCGTGGCAAATTCTGATCATTGCAAACTCGCTGGCGCGACCTACCAGAAAGGTGTAAGGTAACTGTTTGGACGGCCAGGAAGTGCCACCCAATTTAGACCGGAACTCAGTGGGGGAGGCATCCACAGGGACCGTATCCTCCTTCCCCTACCACCAACCTCTCGGAAGGACTTACGGTCCCACATGTTTAACGTGATCGTACTCCGCGTGAACACGGGAGCAGTTTTTTCAGTGGCGGGAATCAAACCCGGGCCTACCGAGTGCAATTCCTGCGCTTAACCACTTGGCTACCGCGCCCCCGCAACAATCTCTATAACTTTCTTTTTATTCACCCAATTTAGACCGGAACCCAGTGGGAGAGGCATCCACAGGGACCGTACCTTCCTTCACCTACCACCAACCTCTCGGAAGGACTTACGGTCCCACATGTTTAACGTGATCGTACTCCGCGTGAACACGTCAGCAATTTTGGCAGTGGCGGGAATCAAACTCGGGCCTACCGAGTGCAATTCTCGCGCGCTAATTTAAATTTTATAATTAAGCACGTAATTCCATCATCCTCGGTCCATCGTTCCATCATTTAAAATATCCATAAAATTAAAATATCCATTTAAAAAATCCATATCGTTCCACCAATCCATAAATATAATAACTTCAAATACATCACCATAATTCAAACCACCATAATTCAATCATTTAAATTATTTAAAATATCCATTTCAAATATCCATAAATTAAAATATCCATTTAAAATATCATATAAATATAATAATTTCACCCGATGTATCCAATACATATGCTAATCTCTTATTTCATTTAAAACCGAAAACGCGGTCTCCATGGAGACGGGTAAAAACTACTGTGGAGGGGTAAAATGCTTTTCATTATTTCTTGACCAGATTGGTCTTGTAAGAATGCCAGATCTTTGACCTTTCTATAAATGTAAATTATTAGTCGAAATTATGAGTAGTTTTTACGACGGGAGGATTTAAAAACGAAAGTTGGTTTTTTTGAACCGAAAATGACTTTTGTTTTAAAATCTTTAAAAAATATTAGAAATCGAAATGGAGATTTGAAATTGATATATTTTTACTCGCAATTGTCTGCTCTTTTCGGTGGTGTGATTTGCTTTTTTTTACGACGTCTGGATCGTGGAGAAAAAAGGTCAAAAATATCAAAAAACGTTAAATAACAAAAAAAAAAAAAAAAAAAAAAAAAAAAAAATCAAAATTTTAAAAATCGGTTTTTACGTGTCCCCCCCCCCCCCCCCCCCGGGTCTCCGATTGCCAAATTTCGTAGCTCTCCGACGCGCGGTCGCTGAACGTATAGTGTATAAGACACACAGACAGACATTGCCTTTTATTATATAGATGTCTAAGATCAATATTTAAGGAATAAAATCCGAGGTCAATGCTTTTGGGACACCCTGTATATGTATATCTATATATATATACTGATGTGTTTCAATAGTAATATATATATATATATATATATATAAATAAATTATTAAATCCAAAGTTAGAATGTATGTAGTAACTCATAATACACTATTCCAAAATTTTCTACAAATACAAAGAAATTAAGACAAAAAGAGGAAATAATAAAGCATAATGCAAGTCATAAGGACAAAGACAATCAACAAATTTCAAAAATGAGGAATGCAAATAAGAAAACAAAAAAATCAAGCAAAAAAGCTTGCACATGGAGGAGATTTAGGCTTACGAGATTAGGCTTACGAAAAGTTCATTTCGAAAAAATTCTCATCGGGTCCATATATCTTTTCGAAATGAACACAAAAATGCTTGTTTCTGAAACACAAGATAGATTTTATCTATAAACTTGTGTTATATGGACGACAAGCATAAAGATTGGAACAATAAAGGTAACATAAATACCTCAAAACGCACCTCTTCAGCGCAACCATGACGAGCAAAATATGACTGGATCATCGTTGCCATATGCCAAAATGAAAAGATGTGATTTGCTGTTGCCAAAGAGAGTAATAAAAACAGTACTTCGCAAAAGCAATAAAATGAGTTATTCAACTGTTAAAGCTTCGAGATAAAAAGATGAATATATAATTGCAGGAGAGTGAAGAAGTACGGCTAAAATAAGATAATAAGGGGAGAATATGAGAATTTTAGGCTAATCGAAACTTATTAACTATACTATTGACTAAATATGCAGGATATTGATACATTTTACTGGTAATTTTGAGGTTATTAATGTGCAAAGCATGAAATTTTTTATCTGATAATCTATAAATTCTAAAAAGTTGATTAAGTATAATATTTCTAAACAATTGAATCGAGTTGCAGGAATTAAAAGGTAATAATTTATTAATATTAAATTAAAAAAAATCTTTTTTATCATATAATTTAGTAACTATCCCATGAGCAGGTTCTATAATTAGATTTAAATCCAAATAATAAACATTATTACTAATAGAAGTTTCATTAGGTATTAATTCCAAATTATCCGGATAGAAATCTATATCTATGACATAGTTATCAGTAAATACAAGACAAATCAGATCATCTACATATCTATAAATTTTATAATCAGTTGAAGTAAAGAATTTTTCATAATGATATAGGTATAAATTAGCTAACATACTGCTACTACAGCCACCTTGTGGAACACCTGAGACTTGTAAGTATAATTTATTACCTTGAAAGATATAATTATTGAAAAGAACAAAATGGAGAAGCTTAGGAAAATTGGTAAATTTTGTAAGATTAGAATGTTTAGTAATATAAGCATTATATAAAGCTAAAATGACATCATATAGATCAGTGATTTTAATATTATTAAATAGATCTTTAAAATCAAAAGTTTGAAATCCTATTATTTTACCATGCGTTTTTAATTTATTTTTTAATTCCTTACTGTTATTTAGAATAATGTAGCTATCACCAGAATCTCGTAAATTGCTATTTAGTACATTTAAATAATTTAGTAATAATTTACTAGCAGTGGTAGAGTATGAATTATGACCACTAGTAACAGTTCTAAATTTAATAGGATTTTTATGAAATTTAGGTATAAGCACAATATATGGAAATGTCAAAAATTTATTATTAATATCTAAATCACTATACATATTGATAATTTTCAATTTGATACTATTAAGAGAGTGTGAATCAATTTTAAATAGACTATTATTTTTTAAATAATCTAGCAGATATTGAATATAGAATTTTTTACAAATAATAGCATAATTATTAGAGGCTTTATCTACATAAGTAATAACAAAAGATCTATGTAAATCATTAACAGAATGCTTTATATTATCCATATTATATATGGATCTAGATAAATTAATACTACAAATGGTATTTTTAATAGATCTTAAAATAGTAAATTTCCACATATTAAATGCCTCTAAAGGCTGAGCATATTTAGAAGCTAATCCATAAATAAATTTATCAAGGTCCAGATTGATTGACTTTAACACTTGTTTAGAATTATTACATGAAGGTAACCTGAATTTAGTGCCAAATGACATTATAGTTCTTAAAGATTTATCTTTTACAATGGCTAAGTCTCCAGTAACTATATGACCCAAGTGTGGATTTATAAATTCAGCATAATTATCAGCACTACAAATACATTCACCATCTAAATTTGTTGAGGAATCTATGTCGACTGAGAGAGATTTTGAAATTGCATTGTAATTAAAAATGGTTCTTCCAATAGGCTTGTTATATTTAAAAGTTTTTGTAACATTCAAATCCTTTACAGGCAATAAATGATGAAATTGATTAAATAAATTCTTAAAGTTTATGGAATTATAAATAGGATGCTTAAATGATATTACACAATAAGAATTGGAACAGTTATTATGATGAAATTGATTAAGTTTTATTTTTAAATATTTTGATCTAGTAATGAGCAAATCATAGAAAATATGATTAAAATGTTCATTAGTAAGATTTAACTTTAAGAAAATAGCATAAACTGTGTTTAATTGTTTTTTCTTAACTGCAAATACCCATGATTTAATAAATTTCCATTGATATGTGTTATTGAATTGTTGATGCATACTTTTAATCTCCGCTTTAATATCATATTGGGAGGAGCTTCCTTTACCGCGTTTAAATCTTTTGAGTTTAGCCAATTTACTATTATGTAAAAGAGGTTTAAAAAAAAGGTGATTAAAAATAGAATATTTATTATCTACAAAATTATTCTTAACAATATTACCATTGAGATATAACTGATTTAATCCATATGGAAACAGAGTACAATGTGATTTAATATAGAAGTTTTCAAAGAATAATCTATCAGCAGTATTTGTTTTAATGTCCAAAATATGTATAGTTATATTTTCAAAACCATGATGAGCAAAGTGTTTATATTCGATTTTATTAGAAGTAGGAAGAAAATTATTATTGTGGATATATTTTTTAACATGATCTCTATGTACATTCATACGTAGATGAATAGGATTACTGGTTTGTCCTATATAAGATATATTACATATATTACAAGATAATTTGTAGATGCAATTAAAAATTTTACAGAAAGTCTTATGACTATTTAGATTAGTAATTTGTGAGTTAGAAGCATATGGGCAGGTTTTACAATTTTTATTCTTACATTTATTGAAGTTATAATTTTTAGCTGGGCAATTATTATATCCAAAACAATCCATGGCACACTGTTGGTAAAATGATAACGGTCTAAACAATTCCCAACTAAATTGTAAATACCGGGCAATATTTATCAAATTATATAATAACAAGAATAAATATATTTGCCAGTCACTAAATCAAATAAGATGTGTAATTCATAAGAGTTAAAGTAATATAAAGAGAATAGCATTAACATTTATAAATAATATAAATAAAAATAAAATAATTGCTTATATATAAAAATATATACAACTAAGTCCATGTAAAACCTAATAAAATGTAATAAGTAGGATATTACAAGATAAAAAGAATTGATTAACAATATAAATATAATCAGTTCTAAACTAGATTAATTAAAACACAAGGTATAATAAAATATATACTGTGTAAATCTGGAATTCACATAGAATCCTGTCCAAAAAAGTAATAAAAAGATTGCACTAAAAAGTACAGTTTATAAAAGGTATCTATAACATCAATACAAAAATCCCAATTGCAGTTACCCAGTCATAAAAACACAAAACCAATAAATTAGTAAGAAATAATAACGATAGATGGCAGCACTAGAATAAGATACTTCTAATATTTAATTACTAATAGCGAAGAAAATTTGCAGTTAGATTTAAAAAACGATAGATGGCAGCACTAGATTAAGGAAATTCTAATATTAAATTACTAATAGCTAAAGAATAATTGCAATACAAATATTTACCAAATAATAAAACAGAAAGGAAGACAATAATTAATAATACTTTAAGCAAAAATATAATAAGTAACCTATGCAAATAAAAGAAAAGAATAAAATAGGAGAATGAGCCACAATAAACTACAATTAACAATGGATGAAAGTAGAGAAAGTAATACATAATAAAAAATTAAAATGAATTAAAATAAATTCTATTACTAAATTTAGCGCAAATGCAGCATAAATTTGAATAGATAGCAAATAGAATGTTTCTTTAATACGAAGCATACAAAAGGAATTAGGAATAAGGATAGTTCATAAATGAAAAGTTAGATAAACTAAACAGCGTAGTATAAGAATGTGAATGACAATGCAATATACATTTAATTTATTGCGCAAATGCAGCTAATAAATAAAATGTTTTCAATATAAAAATAAATTATTAAATCCAAAGTTAGAATGTATGTAGTAACTCATAATACACTATTCCAAAATTTTCTACAAATACAAAGAAATTAAGACAAAAAGAGGAAATAATAAAGCATAATGCAAGTCATAAGGACAAAGACAATCAACAAATTTCAAAAATGAGGAATGCAAATAAGAAAACAAAAAAATCAAGCAAAAAAGCTTGCACATGGAGGAGATTTAGGCTTACGAAAAGTTCATTTCGAAAAAATTCTCATCGGGTCCATATATCTTTTCGAAATGAACACAAAAATGCTTGTTTCTGAAACACAAGATAGATTTTATCTACCATTGAAACACATCAGTTCATGTGTGTGTTAGGGCTCCTAAATGAAAATCAAGGATCCTAAATTAAGGCTCCTAAAATATGTAGGAATCTTAGTGTGTATATGTGAAACAAATAGGATGTGTTAGTGTGTGTGTCTGTCTCGAATTCGAACTCTTGACCCAGTCACAATACTTTCCTTATACATTATTGTATATAAAGAAAGTAATAAAGCAGTTTTATGACGGATAAAACACTAAATATAAATTTAAACGATTTTTAAACATCACGATCTTTACGAAGCGGAACAAATGGATGTCATATTTTTTTTTATTTGGAAATGAGTCACGTGAACTTTTCATATATCATGAGTGTAATTATTATTTCAATTTTTATTTAAAAATCTGCATACCGGTGACCTAGAAGACTGAATCTCTGTGCACTTGTAGTATTGATCTCCAGACAGAAATTAGCGGGCCGAATTTTGAGAATTCTCCCTCTAATGGAAATTCGTTCTATATCTCTAGTGGTAATTTGACTACACCTTAGTGGTAATTCGTTCTATCTCTCATAGCTATAGGTGTACCCAATATCCTGGAAGGAGGGTTGCGCTGATAACCGTAACAGGCCGTCTACTTTCGTGTGGTCAATTTGGATGGTCTACAATGTCGGTTTTCGCTTTCCAATATGAACCATACAGGGTGTCCCAAAAAGATTGAAACGCGCTGTAATTTTTTACCTGTTGGAGATAAGTGGGCAATGTAAATCGCAAAAATGTGAAAAGTAAGGTAGGAAATAAGACTACAATAATGAAATAGTCCTCCCATTTATTTTCAAAAAGTTACACTTTTTTAATTTTTATACGACCCCTTAGACAAATTTGGTCAATCAAAAAATTTTTATTTTTAATGCAAGAAGATCATTAAACAAGAAAGATCAATCATGCATAAAGCATTGATTATGAAACACTTTCCAACTTCAATGCAATTTTATTTAAACATCTCTAAAATGCGATACAGTGCTTGGTAATATTTTAATAATTATCACAATATTACATTAATTTATTATATTTGAAAACTTAAAACTTCATCGAAAAAAATGAACTTCATTCAAATGACGGCATTGAAATATAAATTGCCTGGTTTAAACATCTCTAAAATGCGATACATTCCTCGGTAATATTTTTAAAATTATCATAATACTACAATAATTTATTTTATTTGAAAACTTCATCGAAAACAAATGAAATTTATTCAAATGACGTCATCGAAATATAACACGCCTGGCTCTCTCCATAAAAGCAGCATTTCATTCATAAACATGTTTTCAATCATTTCATTCATCACAATGCTATAATAATTTATTTTATTTCAAAACTTGAGACCATGGAGGTACAAGTAATTAAACTCTATGCTTAAAACTTCATCGAAAAAATCGTCCTTCTCTCTGTAAAATTAATGAATATTTCATTCATATTGGCTATATTGCAGACTCCATAAACTAAATAATTTCGCGTTAAGGAAATGCAGCAATTCTTATACAACTCATTCTACATATTTTGCTGTTTACCTTTTCCATAAGTGAAAAGTAGGCTTCGTTGTAGAAATAATCAAAGTTGGATGATCATTTAAACTGAAATATATTGTACTTGCGCTGTTTCAGTATGTAGATGCACAGAATTTAAGCAAAAATAAAGCGGTTTTAGGACGGATATAACACTAAATATGAATTAAAAAGAATTTTAAATAATCACGATTTTGAGACAAGATGGATGCCATATTTTATTCTGAAGTGGGTCACTTGATCTCTTCATATAATGGTCACGTGGTCGCTTCATATAAAAGGTGTAATTATTGTTTTAACTTTAATTTAAAAAACTACTGAATATATTTTGCTGAATTTTTTTTTTATATATTTTATGGGATAATTTGAATATTTCCCAAAACTTTCGTAGCAATTTGTGAATTTTAAAATCCCCTTAAAAAATGTCTGAAAAATTAGGTCCCATAGGCGTCAATGTATTTCATTTTTTCAACCCGGGTTTAATCCAAAACTAATTGGTTGATATTATTCATTTATATTCCCATAGGTCCCACAGACCGTCTGAACTAGGGTTGCACCGAATACCATCTTTTGCCGAATAACGAATACCGAATATTCGGTTAAAATTCTTACCGAATATTCGGTTAAATTTTTTTAAAGGTAATATTTCTATTTTATGCCAATTTAAAATAGAAAATGTTTCTATTTTGTGCTTTTTTTAAATGCATTTACATTTAACATCCTAAATTTATTTGCATTTACATTAAGTATAATTATTAATTTAAAATAAATAAAAAATGAAATAAATCATTTCAAAAGCAAATAAATATAGTACTTAATTTGTTTTATGTTTATCTGCATAAATTGATAATTGATAGTTAATTTCTGATATGTGATAATCATGGCTTCATGTTATGTTATAGAGAATCTTGCATTTACCTTACATACAAATACAGACCCAAGTTGCTTAAAATATCATTACAAATTAGAATTACAATTTATACAAGTGAATTTTTGCTATCTTAAGTCTCTTCTATAATGTAACTAATAAATAATTTTATCAAAATTGAAACTGAGCAGTCAAATTCAAACATTGTCAAATCATTTTTCTTTATAAAGTGCAAAGGATACTTCGCCAGAATGCCTAGCCATTCTTTTTTGTCACAACAAACTACAACAGAGTAGATACTGATAGATAACTAAACAGTTACACCCTGTGACAAAAGACTCAACAAAGTAATCTTCTCTTCAGAAATCATGAAAGAAATTAGAAGGGTTGACTACACACACAGAGAGAAATTCTTTGGTTATCTTACTTGACACATTTTAATGGATACAAAGAAACACCTATGGCACCCTCAGTATCTTCTCTATCGAAATTAAAATACTGCAAAATTGAATATTCACCAAAGTGCTTTTTCTTTATATATTAATGACCTTCACCTTTTTTTAATATTGGTGAAATGATAATTGATTTTTTTAGCTGCATATTTTATAAAAAATCAACAGTTATATTTTAAAACAAGTAATATTATGAGTTTTATTTTCTGGTTACTGCTTCATATTTAAACGAGTTAGTAAGGTTAAGGTGTGATAAGATTAAAGAAAAATTGAAAAAACAACAAAATTTAATATCAGATTGTTTACAGATTGATTAAAATTATTTTAAATACGATAATATTGGTAAGTAACAATTTGAATTAATTTTGCACTATGATACTATAACTTTCATTGCATAAAAAAATGTGCTTTACCAATTATCGAATATTTAAAATTTTTCTTACTATTCGGTTCGGCCGAATATTAAAGTATTCGGCCGAACCGAATATTCGGTTTGACTGCCGAATAGGCAGTATACCGAATACCAACCGAATATTCGGTGCAACCCTAGTCTGAACAATATACTAAAATTTCATTTTGATAGTTATTTTTACGGCTGTTATCGTGCTAACGGACAGACAGAATGAACAAAGTCATAAACACTTTTCAACTTTGTTGTAAAGTGTTAAAAAACCGCATACCTATATCTTTAAAATCAACTGAATTATGATTAAGTAAAATATCTGACTTATGCCACTTTTTCGTACCATGTGAAAGGTTTTTTCATTAGTGAAAATAGGGATCATAAACAAATTGACGATGGAAATTGTTTAGATCAAAAATACGTTAATATGTGTCAAAATTTTTTATCACAAATGCATCTAAAAACAAGAAAGATCAATCATGCTTAAAGCATTGATTATGAAACACTTTCCAACTTCAATGCAATTTTATTTAAAAAAGTCGAAAATGCAATACATTCCTCGGTAATATTTTAAAACTTATCACGATACTACATTGATTTATTATATTTGAAAACTTAGACCTTCATTGAAAAAAATGAACTTCATTCAAAAGACGGCATTGAAATATAAATTGCGTGGTTTAAATATCTCTAAAATGCAATACATTCCACGGTAATATTTTTAAATCTATCATAATACTACGATAATTTATTATATTTGAAAATTTCATCAAAAACAACTGAAATTAATTCAAATGACGTCATAGAAAAAATAACACGCCTGGATCTCTCTATAAAAGCAGGATTTCATTCATAACTTTCTCCATTTCATTCATCACAATACTATAATAATTTATTTTATTTAAAAATTAAGACCATGGAGCTAGAATTCATAAACTTTATGCTTAAAACTTCATCGAAAAATATCGTCCTTCTGTTTATAAAATCAATTAATATTTCATTCATATCAGCCATGCAGACTCCATGGACTGAATTATTTTGTGTTAAAGAAATACAGTAATTCTAATACAACTCACTCTACATATTTTGCTGTTTACATTTTACATAGGTGAAAAATAGGCTTAATTGTAGAAATAATCAAATTTGAATGAGAATTTAAACTCAAATATATTGTCATTGTGTTGTTTTAGTATGTAGATGCACAGAATTGAAGCAGAAATAAAGTAGTTTTAGGATGGATACAACACTCAATATGAATTAAAAAGAACTTTAAAAAATCACGAATTTGAAACAAGATGGATGCCATATCTCATTTTGAAGTGGGTCATGTGATCGTTTCATATCATGGTCACGTGATCGTTTCATATAAGATGTGTAATTATTATTTTAATTTTTATTTAAAAAACTACTGAATATATTTAGCTGAATTTTTTTTTATATATTTTATGGAACAATTTGACTATTACCTAAAATTTTCGAAGCAATTTGTGAATTTTAAATCCGCTTAAAAAATGTTAGAAAAATTAGGTCCCATAGGGCTCAATGTATTTCATTTTTTCAACCCGGGTTCAATCCAAAACTAATTGTGTGATATTATTCATTTATATTCCCATAGGTCCTACAGACCGTCTGAACAACATACTAAAATTTCATTTTGATTAAGTCATTTTTACGCCAGTTATCGTGCTAACGGACAGACAGACAGACAGACAGAATGAACAAAGTCATAAACACTTTTCAACTTTGTTGTAAAGTGTTAATAAGACAAGAAAGATCAATCATGCATAAGCATTGATTATGAAACACTTTCCAACTGAAATGTAATTTCATTTAAAAATTTCTAAAATGTGATTCATTCAGTGGTAATATCTTTTACATTATCACAGTACTACAGTAATTTATTATACTTAAATATTTAAAACTGTATCGAAATTTAAATCATCTGATTCTTTATGCAAAATCAATGAATATTTCATTCATATAACTTGTATTCCAGACTCCAGAGCTAAATAATTTTGTGTGAAAAAAATGCAGCAATTCTTATGTAATTCATCTTACAATCGCTTGAGATATTTGCATTCTGCATATGTTAAAATTAGGCTTCCTTGAAGAAATAATAAAAGTTTAGGGATCATTTAAAATCACAACTATTGTAATTGCATAGGCACGGAATTTAGATACACAGATAATACACAGATAATATATATGTGTATGTGTATGTACTCAAAGTATTGGAATCGTGCCGAAGATCGAAACTCGAATTTTCGAAGGATCTACTCGTTTTGGCACTTCTAGAACACGAAAAAACTATTTTTAGGAAGACGTCTGTGTGTGTATGGGTGTATCTGTGTATGTTTCTGTGTGTCTGTGAGGATATTACATACACTCTAATTGAAAAACTAATGGACCTAATTTCGTACAATTTGGTAGGTATGTTTTTTGTGGGAAATCCTGATGTTCATTAAATTATAGTACGATTCGTAATAAAAGAATCTGCCTTCTTTGCGAAATGGCCGCAGAAATTGCCTTTATCCACTCTAGCTAAAAACTAATGAACCAAATTTAACAAAATTTGGAGTATAATATTTCAATAACCTACAAGTGATTTATATACCAAATTTAACAAAATTTTGTATATAAATCATTTGTAGGTTATTCTACTACGATTCGGGAAAATGGAACGGGCTATTTTTGCGAAATGGCCAGCAAAAATCGTTATATATAAAAATAAAAGACTACGTGTGCTCAATTATATCAATTAAATTCCTATTTTATATGTGATTTTTGACAACAAAAAGAATAAGACTAACCCCATTACTCTAGGACTAGCCGTTCTTGAGATATTCCAGTTTTTTCGCGTTTTCGCTACGCCACCTTTGACAATAAGTCCAGCTATCAAATGAGAACCAAATTTAAGTTTAACGTGTAAATTCAATGTCATTTAAAATACTTATGTTGTGCAGATAAACTCAAATTATCATTGAATAAATAAAGAGAACGAATATGAGTCTGCAGAGAAAGACATGTGATGTCCACATCAGAATTTTTAACAATATTACACCAATGATTTATAGAAGTGAACGGGGATTATTTTCAGGCCATTTCGAAAAAAATGTATGATCTATATTTAAAGATCCATCAAATTTTTGTCGAATAAAATGTTCAACAAATTTAAGCTGTGTACCAAATTTTAACTCTCTAGGACGTAGGAAAGTGCATTTAAAATGCCATCAATTAAATTTATCATGAAGAGTTATATAAAATTTAAAAAAAATGAAAAATTGTTATCTACCAAATTTATTTTAAAATATGAAGCCACTCCCATATGCAAAACGTTTAAACAAATGGAGAGATATTTATTATATAATATCTCTCTCTTTTCTTTCTGGAAGATATCCCAAAGTCAGAATTTAATTGAATTTGTTTTTTTCCCTATATTAAATAATTTTTTTAATTAAAAAACTACTTAACATATTTTACTGAATTTTTTTTTATATATTCTATGGGATAATGTGAATATTTCCTAAAAATTTCGAAGCAATTCGTAAATTTTAAATTTACTTAAAAAATGTTTAAAAAATTAGGTCCCATAGGGTTCAATGTATTTCATTTTTTCAACCCGGGTTCAATAAAAAACTAATTGGGTGATATTATTTATTTATATTCCCATAGGTCCTACCGACCGTCTGAACAACATACTAAAATTTCATTTTGATAAACTCATTTTTACGGCAGTTATCGTGCTAACGGACAGACAGACAGACAGACAGACAGACAGACAGACAGAATGAACAAAGTCATAAACACTTTTCAACTTTGTTGTAAAGTGTTAAAAATAATCTCTTGGAACGATATTTATTATAAAATATATCTCTTTTTTCTTTCTGGTGAATATAGCAAGAGTCAGAATTTAATTGAATTTGTTTTACTCCCTATATTAAACAATTTTTATTTAAAAAACTACCTAACATATTTTTAATATATTTTATGGGATAATTTGAATATTTCCTAAAACTTTCGAAGCAATTTGAATTTTAAATTCCCTTAAAAAATGTTTGAAAAATTAGGTCAGGGTTCAATGATTTCATTTTTTCAACCCGGGTTCAATCCAAAACTAATTGGGTGATATTATTCATTTATATTCCCATAGGTCCCACAGACCGTCTGAAAAACATACTAAAATTTCATTTTGATAAAGTCATTTTTACGGCAGTTATCGTGCTAACGGACAGACAGACAGAGTCAGAATGAACAAAGTCATAAACACTTTTCAACTATGTTGTGAAGTGTTAAAAATAATGTATAAGATCCACGGCACTGTGTTTTCATCATTGAATTGTACATTTAGCAATTTTCCGGATGACAACATGTAAAACTATTTCAAAGTACCCAATTAGCTTATATTTCACGCATTTTTAAATAACAATTATCAATATTGATATCATCCTCAATAAGCGATATAGTCCATATATTAAAATATTTTAATAATTAATTCATAAGTTAGGCGTCAATTTCATTAGCTTAGCGTCTTTTATGCAATTTTGACGATATTTTCGTCAATCTTTGGCTAAATATCGGCAAGTTGGCGATATTTTGCTAGATTATTAACCAAGTTCGCCAAAATGCATCACCAAATGTTACAGACAAGCGGAGAGAAGAGCATTTATTATATCCTAAAAGGTATGCCCGCCATATGACGAAAATCAGGATCTGCGAAATATTACTTCCCATTTGGCGTCATTTTTATCAATTTCTCGACATTTTTGTCACTTTGGCAGCATTTAAAGTAGTCGCCAAGTTGGCGACTTGCCGCTAAATTTCCCTCCAAATGTTACAGACTGGTGGACGGAGAAATGGGTTATTCCTTATAGTCAACTCTTATTTTCCTTTCAAGGTATTGAACTTTTATCATTTAGTCGTCATTTCATTGATTTGGCGTCGGCGGTTTCATCAATTTGGCGAATTTCTATCAATTGGGTGACATTTCCGTTAATTTGGCAACTTTTAAAAAGTCAGCAAGTTGGAGATATTCCGAAAAATTCGTCACCAAAATTTTGCCAAACCTTACGGACGGAAATATAGGTTATTCTTAGATAGATACTTATATTCCTTCCAAGATATTGAATTTTTGTCAATTAGTCGTCATTTTCGTTCATTTAACGTCATTTATATAAATTTGGCGACATTTTCGTTAATTTGGCAACATTAAAAATGTCGCCAAGTGGGCGACATTCCGCCAAATTCGTCGCCAAAATATCGCCAAACGTTATTGACGGAGAAATAAGTTACTCTTATAGCAGATAAATGACTGTTGGCGTTCAAATACGTAAGTATTACCGAAAGTATATTCTCTCATAAATAGAGCAAGCTAGATCCACGAGAATGATGTCACCAAATTTATCGCATGATATTACATATGAAAATTAAACATATTTCACAATAGTTAATATTTGTTTTTTAATTTATGTGATTTTTTGATAAATTTATTTGAAAAATGTACAATATCTCGAGAACGGTTCATGTTAACGTTCTAAAGTTTATGTCAATCGTTTCCTAAAGAAATATTACATAAGAAATGTCTATTTGCGTAACTTTATTAAAGGTTTTGATTTTTTGATGATCTTTTTTAAATTTCACTTCAAAATTTGGGGGGGGGGGGGGGTTGAACATTCGATTACGTTTAAAAACAATAGGCTTCCAGTATTCACGGATTGTGATTTTGTACCAAATTTCACATTCGAATCGCTTCATTCGTTCGTGAGATATCGTCTTCACAGACTTACTGACACACACATACATCACCTCAAAAATATTCTATTCGTGTACCCCGTCATAGTACTTTCCTTATACATTACATTATACTATGTGTATAAGGAAAGTAAAAAGTTAGTAAATGTTTAATTATTTAATGTTTAAACAGAATTTTGAGCGATAGTCACAATTTTCACGCTATTATTGTGTGTATTACTATTAATTATGCTATTTATTCATAATTGTAGTATCATCCTGATGGTTTTATTTTAATTCTATTGTATTTCGGATCCCTTATCTGACTATGTTTGATCCGCATAAACAGAATTCTTCTGTATTTCGCAATTTTGCATTTCACTGGATGACTTGCAAAAATTTAGAACACCTGCTTTTGCCGGGGTTTGCGACTATGACTGTACCGTCTGTCAATGTATTGATTACATCAGATTTTTTAAATTTCCTGGGAGTAAAGTTCGCACATCCTTTTGCAAAAAGCTTTAGGAAGGCCGTCTTGATGTTCAGATTTTTGTGTGTAACTACTGAAAATAGCTGGGTTATTTCCTGTTGTTTTATCTATTAAGTAACCATTTCCCGAAATTTCGCCAATTTTGTGAAAGAAGCTTCAACATGTGTGTTAGATCCGTTTCTACGGGTTGTGATAAATACCAAGAAATATGTTGAGGCGAAAATTTATTTAAGGAGAATAACACTTTTTTCGAATATTAACCAGATCTCGAATATTCGAATGCTCCATATAATTGTTTCAAATTGTTATTATATAGTATGTACTTACATTTATTAAATATTATTAATTATTATGAAATAAATAAAAGTAAAATAAGTAAAAAGTGTAATAAAACCACGTTAATTTAGAAATGAACAGCATTATTATTATTATTATTATTTGAGGTACTCTTTAACTAGGATAATTAAATAATTGTAAATGTTTCTCACCTACTGTAGATTTTTATTTAACGAAACAAGCAGTCAAACACGTTCAAAATCTAGTCTACCTGGCTTAAGAGATGCTAAAGGGTTACTTTAAAAACTACTGGTGGCGACGTGATTAAATGAAAAGTAATTCCTTCAAACGAGGATGCATACTTCTTTTTCCAATAGTCGAAACTATTTTCATTTGGTAGAAGCAAACTTTCTTCCAGGTACTTTCGAACTACGATCCTAGGTACTTACGATCCTAACTTTTTGTTCCACAATCTGCTGTTAATCATGGCATGATATTTGAGATATTCGAATTTCTTCTAGTGGCGTTATATTCGAGACTCGAATACTTTCAAGTATTCGAGGTATTAAAGTATTCGTGGATAGTATTCGCCCATCTCTAATTTGTATATATCCTCTTACACAATAAAAGATGTTTGTGTGACTGCGTGTCTCTGTCCCTTGTAGCGGGAAATCTAAGCCTCTGACAACGGAGAAATTTGGTACAGAGGTACTTTAGGACTCGAGAAAATACGTCTCGATGAGATTTTTTTTTTGTTTAATTCTAATTAATTTTTTTTAGTTATTTTGTGTTTTATTTATTATGTAGTTATTTTATGTGCGATGTTTTCACACAAATCGGTTCCCAAGGGACCCAAAATGATCACAGAGTTTCCATATTGACACCATCAGAAAGACAGAAGAATGTTCTTTTCAGCGGTGTTTGAATCGAACCCGTAGGACAATTCTTTTATCTTACTTATTCAACATATTTTAAATACATCGAAATTTACATTTTTTAGGTTATCTGATATTTATTCGCTGCATACACAAAACGAAGATTAACACAATTCTATAGTTTGGCAAAAAGTTTGTATATCGTCGCATTCTAACAATTTTTTTTTTAATTACTACATTATTTTATTTTTTATTTTTCAAGCAAACGCATAAAAATGAGATTTTTGATTCTGCTCTCCGCGAGCGAAAGGGCTTCTTTCTTCGGTAGTCGGCGGACGTTTCTACGCATGCCTACCTTGGTACTGACGCTTAGTTTTAAGCCACGCCTTTGATTCCATTACGTTTTTTTTTTATTTATTTATTTTAATTATTTGTTATTTTTTATTTTATGTTATTTACTTGTTTATTTTTTTGCTTTCCATTGTTGCGAGGCGTTAAAATGGAGGCGGTTTGAAGAGCTGATTCTGTAAATGTATTTTTTAAGTAGCGGTCGCTTATTTAGGACCATGGAAACGCCGAGTAGTCCGTTTTAGTAATTTAATATAAACCACAAAGAAAATAATTTTTTGCTCTATGTTGACATAGAAGATGTTGGCATAACTTCAGGCCTTGAATTGATACTGTTTTTTAAGAACTCCAACAGTCTTAAGAAGTATATCTATAGTGTATAGCTCTACTTGACTTTCTCATACAACGGTATGGCTTATTGTAATATATGTACACTGCCTTCAAAAAAGTAAAGTTATGCACGCGAAGCAACTTCTTACAAAGCGAACGTATCCGTGGTTTTTATTGGGTGAAACTTACTGTTATCGTCGATGGGGATATGCAAATACATGAGCACCCATAGAACTTTTCCAAGGAGAAGGACTACTGATATTGACTTTAGTGGGACAAACTAATAAATAATACTTGCATCGACTTACATAAGAATACATTGACTTAATGCCCACTTTTGTGACCTTGAATCTTTAGGGGAGGGTGAAGTGCCTTCTCTTGCTCTCTCCCAGAATCGCTTATGTGCATCAAATCACCAGTAATCGCTATTGAACATCACATAATTATGCTCATGGAGATTTGCTCCTCGAACAGTATGAAAATTAGGATCAGAGTGAAAACGACTCGTTAGCGCATAAGAAAGAATTTCAATGCTCAAGGAACATTTTTTAAAGAGTGTTAGGGTTGATTTTGTAAAGGATTTGCTTTGTCATAACACAAAGAATACGCTTGGAAGGTTCTTAATGCTAACGTACTGTTGGGAGGCCTTAAGGCAGGACAAACCATTAAAGAAGTCGCCAATTTCTTTTCTGTAGACCATTTTGTCATTTCTCGTTTATGGGAACAATTTCAAACAAGTAAGGCAGTTATACGGACACCCGTTCCGGAGGTCGTTTTAGGGGGCTACAACATCCTTTGGTGCATCGCATTACCCCCAAACGCAACCGCCGAACGATCGGACCAGCTCTCCGAGCAATGCCTACCACAGCAAGAGGAAATACTATAGCCGTCAGCACTGTGGTTCGAAATTTTCATGTCAAAGGACTCTATGCCCGGGTACCACAAGTTTCTGTCCTATTGAGAGCTAAGGCCAGAGGATCACGATTAAAGTGGCGTCGCTAGCATGCGACTTGGACAGAGCGCAGTGGTCCATACAATGTATTCTTCCCCGATGAGTTATAATTTGCTCTAGATTCTGGCAACAAATCTGTAAAGATCTAGAGAGAACGAGGAATACGCAACTAGCTCAATAACACCGTTGCCTTTATAGTTGCAGTGGTGTGTCGGCATGGGCTGGATTTTCTTTGGGATATCGTACTGACTTGCATGTGTTTACAAGGGGTTCTGTGATGGCGGAAAAATATTAGGATCAAGTCATTGAACCATTCGTGAGACGCTACGTTGCAGCAGGGGGGGGGGGCATATTTTCTTTTAATAGACGATATCGCTCGTCCATATAGATCAGGGCTCATGGACGAGTACCTTGATAGCGAAGGTATTGCTCGTATATAGTGGTCAGCGTATTTTCTGAAACTCAATCTTATCGAAAATCTGAAATTCTCGTGGAAAATCAGTCTCTGCTCGTGTACACCCCTCCGACTACTCTCCGAGAGCTGAAAACTGCTGTTAAGGGTAAACAACTTACAAAGTTAATAGATAAAACTTTGAGTGAAAAATATACCAAAATATCAGGCCATTTTTTAAGTATGTAGTTTGTGGCCAAATGGCCTCGCAGTGGCCTATTTTGGCCCCCCAGTGATGAAAGTTTGGCCCCAAAGCCAAAAAATGTCGGATTTAACCGAAGAAGTGAAAATTGAATAATTAGAGGTATATTTAATAATTTATTTTTCAAAAATGCAATTACAGTTACAGTATTAAAAAGGGTTTAAGATTGCAAAGAAAGATACAAAAATATAAAATGAGAAAAAAGTTTACAAATTTGCTTCCTTTCTGAAGAATTTTTTACCGAAATCTCTATTTGAGAAAATAGGTAGTTCCGATTCTCGGTAACGACGTTCTTTTTTCATTAAAAATTCCGCAACAGCCGGTCGTGGGTCGTAGTGTGCCGTTCCTATACCATTTAATGCCACGAACATTCTGGAATTCATCGTCTCATCAGATGTGGACGCTCTATGACTGGACTTTAGCTGGTTATAATGAAAAATTACTTTCTCAACAGTCATCGAGTGAGGCGATAGAATCATGAGTGAACACAGCAGCTTTTGCAGGATTCCAGTCGTTACAGGAATTAGTTTTTGCAATATGTGTGACATTTTTACTCCACTATCTGAAATATCGAGGTATTCGACTTCCTGAATAAGTGGCCAACAATCGCAAACATTCGTTGAAAACTCCGATACTTCATCATCTCCACCAAAAATGGTTTCAATCAATACTCGACCATTATCTATCATTTCTTTTGGTGTGTTGGCATTTAAAAATGAAGAAAACTGTTTTATAATATTGCAATCTTTCGTCCAGAAAGTTTATGAATGACATTACAACTTCTTTCCTGACTGCCGACCATTCGTAAACACCAGTTGTAACGTGCAAATTACCAATTTTTCGCCTTTTTCTTGGCTTTGGTTCATCGACCATCTCATCATCTTCTTGCTCTTCATTACTTGTATTGGTATGAGATTTCAGCAGCTGTTCTCCGTGACCACTAGGGGTTATCCACTATAAGCCTCAATTTTCGTACCGCATTATTTTTCAAAGTTATTACATTTGGCAAGATCAGGTTACTCTTTTGCAGATTCTTTTGAAGTGTTTGTAGTACGGAAGTTATGTCAGCCATCAAACACGTTTGCTTCGGTTGGAGAGAAATCTTATCATCCCAAGTATTGAGCATTCCTGTAGCTGTACTTCGTTCACGTCACATAGAAGGGTCCCGGTCGGATATCAGTTCTTTCCAAAAGCGAATACACCCAGGAAGGTTATGTAGCACTACAATAATGAGATTATGAACATGTTCAGCAAATCGTACTTCAAAATGAGCTGGGAATGAACGATGGTGTAGAAAAATTTATTGCATTCTCTTCAGTTTTGAGGGAGAAGTTCGGAAATATTTCAAAGTCCCTGTTAAATTACTCATCCACATTTTTAGTTCAGGTACTAAATCTGGAGCCGATTCCATTGCTAAGTCATATCGATGACAATAACAGCATACAGTCAGCAGTTTATGTCCCAAGTAATTTTCGAGCAATTTCCAAAGACCACCGTCGCATCCAGTATTAGCAGCTTCGCCATCAGTTGTGACACCTACTAATAATTCCGTTGGAACGAAAGAATCCTGACAAGTCTTGACAGTTGCATCGAGTAATCCTTTGGCCCCTTTTGATTCTGGTTGATTGACTCCAATGAAACGACTTTTAATTACGGTTGGTTCATCTTCAGTAACATACTTTGCAACAACGTACTTCATGTCTTTATTACCAGGGTCCACACTTCCATCAATATGTAGAGATATACAAAGAGCCGATTTAAACTCTTCACCAAGCTTCTTTCTCTCTACATCTCCAATAATATGTAGCATTTCAGCATAAACGACGTCATCCCTGTAATGGAGCGCAGAACTTTGAGGCTGAAACTCATCCAGCTGAATTTCCCAGTCATTTGAATCATTCAGTTGGGATTGTATTGATTTAGTACGCAAAACTGCTAATGAACGAGCTGGCCAAGTGCGAGCAGTAGGTGTTTCGAGCAAAGAATCATTATAAACGTCGATACATAAGGCAATTAAATCATTTACAACCAATGCTTTGTGCTTTTTCAAAGTTTTAACCCAGGGATGTTTGTCGGATTGCTGCTTCCATAATTCTGCAACTTTCTTCGCATTTACAGCAGCTCTATGTACGTCAGAATCAATATGGTCAATAATCCGCTCTAGTTTTTCAACACCGTCTGCTCGAACTCCTGACACAAGAGGAACAACTCCATTTCTGGCTACCCTGGAAGATTCGTAGTTGAATTCTTTACAGATTGTGCAGCAAACAAAATTACGATTTCTATTATTTTGAACCTGAACCATTTTCTTCAAAAAGGTGTAGGACTTCAGCAACCATTGTAAATCTAACTTCCTTCCATGATATAGGCTTGTGCCAGAGCTACCAGCTACTGACTTACAGGGCTTCGGAGTAGATTTTGATGTTGATGCTTCTGTAGATCTAACGTTTCCTATTGAGAGAGAAAAAAAATCGACTTAGATGTTGTTTTTATTTTAGGCCTTTAGCCTATACATAATTTAAATTCTTCTCTTGATTTTTTATAATGTGCAGTAGACTAGATTATGAAACCTAACAAATCTTATTATACGTACCAGAAATTTCTTCACTGCTCGTGGGAGGTCTACTTTAATTGAATTCAGTCTCAGAGAGGTCAGCAGTCCTTTGCTTGGTCATAGGCACAGGGTCCACAGGCCTAATTTCATTGGATTCACGTTCAGGTGTTTTTTCGTTTATCTGCATTGCATTAAAATAATAATAAATCAGTACATATCCCCCTAAAAAAATAGTCATTTTACAAAACATCCCTCCCCCTCCCCACACAAAACTGAAAAATATACTATATCTGGATATGCCACTGTGTTGGACTGGACTTATATCAACAAGAATAAATTAAGTTTCATAATTAAATTGAAATAAAATGAATTTAAAAAGTCGTTTTTAGTTAAAACATGGAATTTAAATGTCATTGAAATGCTATTGACTTATTTTGTTTTTCCTCTGGCAAACCTTTTCAACTTAATACGGTCAAATACCGTCGAATAAATGAAGTAGCGATTAAGAAAAAAACAAAAATCAGTTTATTTTCAATTTTGTTTACGAAAATTATTAAAAATCAATCAACGGATTGGTATTTTCTGAAAATATTTTTCTTAAACGGGTCATACTATTCATACAATTTGTTTTAGATACGCGCTGTTAGTAGTCAAGAAATAAGAACTTACCTTTTCATAAATGACGTTCATGGAATCTGAATCAGTAATAACATTGGTATTAGAATTAGCTGATGCTGATCTTAATTCATCATTTTTTTTCGGAGCTGTATTAGAAAAGAAATTTCGGATATCCATGTTTATATAGTGAAAATGAAATGTGTAAAAATCATACACGAAATCAGGGCCGGCACTAACGGGTCTGCATTCTCCAAGGCCTGCGTTGCAACTATACCGAAAGCCGCGTTACGTGTGTGACCGGGGCTATCGTGATTCCTCTTCTCTTCTTCCTTGGGCCTGGCCCTAGATAAGGGGTGTCCGCTCTGACGTCATTGTAAGCGCTGGCGTTTTGAATCCTCTCAGTTCCCCTCTTGTCTTTGTGTGGGAGTTTGAATACGACATAGTGACACTGACCGTTGTTTACATTTTACAATGTGCGGATTTTATTATGAGTTTTACTATGCTACGAGTAAATTAAGATTATAAATCAGATATTTATTAAAGTTTAAAGATTAAGTTTTACATAGCAATGTAGTTTTAAAATGATTATGAAGGCCAGGCTTTTCAATATATCAAATTGATGTTCAACTGATCAATTGATGTGCTTACTTGGATATAATAGAAAACTGAATGCTGTAGGAGGGTAAGCTAATTAAAGAATTTCTTCTTTATTGTAGTTTTTACGAATTATATTAATGAGTATTAGGCTAAACTTGTTATTACTAAGATATATTATATGCTATTACACATTAATATTCATATTTATATTGAAATTGTCAATTAAATACTGTAAAATTTGCCGTAGATTTAATGTTTTTGTAAATTTATATATATAAATACTTATTCTTAAATAAGAAAATGACATTTATATCAATATTGTCAGTTAAATATTGTAAAATTTGCAGTAGATTTAATGTTTTTGCAAATTTATATCTATAAATATCTATTCTTATATGAGAAAAAAAAGCGAAGGGGTCAATACATAAAAATTAGTTTCTTGATACGGATAAATAAGATGAACGTTATCTACTTATTATTTATAGTTCTAATATAAATTACTGTATTTGAATATAAAAAATCAGGGATCATACATTTAATTTTTTTTTTCTGATTTATAACATTTTATTTTATTTCATTTATTCCTCAAATAAATATTGTAAAATTTGTCGTAAATTAAATGTTTTGCAAATTTATATCTATAAATTCTTATTCTTATATAAAAAAAAAGTAAAGGAGTCAATATGCTTATATTAAAATTAGTTTCTTTATATAGATATAAACGAAGAAAATTATATACTTATTGTTCATAGTTCTAATGTGAATAACTGTATAAAATCAGGGATCGTACATTTATACATTTTTTTTCTGATTTATGGCATTTTATTTTGTTTCATTTATTCTTAAGTTTTATACTAATTATTTTATGTATATATCTTATCTTTCGCATAATGAAATATAGTTGCAAAAGTTGTACAGAGCAATTTTACTGATATACAAACTGCTACCTGTTTTAATTGCTATGAGTGACATTTAATTTACTTTCAATTCATATATTCTAATAAAGTTTAAGGTGTTTATAACTGAATTTAGAGAGTTTTTATTTTAAATGAGAGTTTATATTCAACACTCAGGATTTCAGGAGTAAAGTACTCATATGTTGAATTTCTGTAATTATGTTCTCGATTTGTTTTTAAAAACGATAAATTGACTATTTATATGTCTATATTTCACAAAAAATGACCATCAGTATTTTATTGGCATCATACACATAAATTACAGAAGCTTAGGGTTATACAAATATAGCTATTTTTTTATAGATGTAATCAAAAATTAACTGCATAAGATAAAACGTAAGAATAAATTTAATTTTTTTTTTTTTTACAAAATTATAGCATAAAAATTTATAATTTCTCCTCCTGGTTGTTCCTGAGATTGTAACATTTATTGAATCTGTAACTTAAAACTGTGGGATTTTTCCATAGCGTATAAAGAAAGTGAGAAAATATACAGTTTTGGCATGCATTGGTAGTTAATGTTTATAGTACTTGCCTCTAATTCAAGACAAACAACTATATAGTCAATAAAAAAATTTTTACACTTAAAACAAATTTATCGAGTCTATTATTTTTTCTAAATTTTAAAAATATAAAAGAATTTTTGTTTGAATATTTTATATATTATTTAAGTTGATTTATTTAAGGAATTCCTTTCTCAGTAATAGTGTTACATATTTGATGATAAACTGGAACTTATATATAGTAAGCGAAGGGGAAAAGAGAGAATCCCGAGGGTCCCGGTGTGACACGATGTGAGCAAGTGATGTAGTGACGATCAGTGTTGCCAAATCCTCCGACACAAGAGTCTCTACATTTCACCTCAAAAGTCGCCAAATTTAGAAAAAAGTAGCCAATTCTGAAAATATGGTGCTGCCATCTAGTGTTCAATATGTAAACTAAAGATAATACTAAATGCATACATATAGTATTATAATAGTTTTTTTTCCAAATTTTAAGCCCAAATAATAAGGGGATTCCTTAAACACGTTAAAATACAGTAATTTTAATAATCATTGCACCACTCTCCCGATGCCTCCCTCGGGGGGGGGATCCCCCCCCCCCCCCAAAGTCAATCCAAAAGGACGGCGGGAGCATTAACTAAAAATGCCCCCCAGTGAAAATTCTTTAAAAAATGGCCTGCAAAATATATTTAATGGATATGATACTTTTCACTAGTTTATATCCATTTAATGTTATCATAGGTTCCAAAGCTTCGTTGCCGACAGTATTCTCTTCTGATGGGTAATGCCATAACATTCCGTGTCACAAAACATTTAGACCTCTGATGTGAGCACATTTTCAACACCTGAAGCATACTTTAAAAGTTAGTTGAAAGCTTGTATTTGAGTTCTTTCTCGTGCAGTAGGATAAGAATAATCGATTAATTTAGTCTTTACGTGGTTTGAAACTGAAAAAAGAAAGATACGAAGAAATATAGAAAAATCTTATTCAGCGTAAAAAAATATTCAAAACGTATACCATGTAGAAAATCGCGAGATTGGAAAAACATATTAAATTAAAAAACAACGACATTGGAAATTATTGGGACTGAAGTAAAACAAAGCACGAAACGGGAGAAATGTCAAGTCGGAGGACATAAAAATGGGCTTTCACTGGTATTTACACCCATACCCAGTGGCGAAGCGTGATAGAGTAATTTGGGCAGACAGAAAATCGGGATCCAAAATTTGTAAATATAAAGATTCATGCTATATGTTTTAGCTATGTTATACATAAAATAAAATATACCGCAAATTTCCGGTAATCCGATGCGTTAGGAACTTCATTGGTGCCGGAATATCGGATTTGCTTGATTATCGAATGCCGAACTAGAATGAGGTAAAAAATTATTTTAAAACCAAATATGAGACAATAAATGTGATATTTTTTGCTTAAAGCGTTTCACAGGCTGAATTACACTGTACAGTACGTGAGAATTTTTTTAATTAATTTAAAAATTATAAGGTAAACTTCAATGAGCATAAATACACATAAAAGCATTTAGTGGTCTCTTAAAGTAAATGTACTTCAGTACAGCGGAATAGACCGGAACAGTGCCACCGACAGAAATTTTGCGACAAATGCGCACCTCCCACTACCCCCTATTTTACAAATTATTGACCTTTCTGTCGTAAGCTGCTTATGCGACACGAGGCTTCAAGACTCCCGGGCCCCCATGTAAAACATCATCTTGTCAAACTCAAGAATGAAAATTTTCCGTTTTCCAAATTCTAGTGCTTATGTATCTCACAAATTAAAAGTGCTAGCTAGCTATGAACTATAAGAAACAGTTTGTAGCTCTTTGAAAGCCCTACAAGGTGATATAATTAGATTTCGAATAAAGTTTTTAACTTTCGAATTATAGTGGTTATAATTTCGATATTTTAATAATTTGAAAAGGTGCTTCTAATTTCGATATTTTAACATTTTGAACTGTTTTTAAAATATCTAAAGAATACAAACCATATACAATGAAATATGTTATTCACTCAAAACTATTTTGGCTCCATCGAACCAGAGTCATTGCCGATTTTTATTAATAGGAATATTAATGCATGAGAAATTTTGATACATTAACATTCCTATTATTAATTCCTGTAGAGCTTCGTACTCCATATTTTTTTTCATCCTTTATCTCTTTTTCAAGGCATTCTTTATATTAAAAATAAAAGTATATATGATGTGGGCAGAACAGGATATTTTCTATGCATGATACAGTGATTACTTCTTTCATACACATAATGGAGCGCAATATCTACAGAACGATGTGGCAGTGAATTGAAATTGGGGGCTTTTGGCTACTTATGAATCCAAACAGAATGACTTATTCATACGCACGGGAAACATTCTCATAAAAGGACAATGGACATTCAATTAATATCCTGTTAAATAAGTGAATTGTGACGTTTCGCCCTTTTACAACATAGTTGCAAAGTGTTTATGACTTTATTCATTCTGTCTGTCTGTCTGTCCGTTAGCACGATAACGGCTGTAAAAATGACTTTATCAAAATGAAATTTTAGTATGTTGTTCAGACGATCTGTGGGACCTATGGGAATATAAATGAATAATATTATTCAATTAGTTTTGGATTGAACCCGGGTTGAAAAAATGAAATACATTGAACCGTATGGGACTTAATTTTTCAAACATTTTTTAAGCGAATTTAAAATTCACAAATTGCTTCGAAAGTTTTAGGAAATATTCAAATTGTCCCATAAAATAAATAAAAAAAATTTCATCAAAATATATTCAGTAGTTTTTTAAATAAATATTAAAATATTAATTACACCCTTTATTTGAAGAGATCACGTGACCATTATATGAAGAGATTACGTGTCCCACTTCAAAATAAAATATGGCATCCATCTTGTGTCAAAATCGTGATTTTTAAAGTTCTTCTTAATTCATATTTAGTGTGGCATACGTCCTAAAACCTCTTTATTTTGCTTAAATTCTGTGCATCTATTTACATACTGAAACAACGCAATTACAATATATTTGAGTTTAAATGATCATCAAACTTTGATTATTTCTACAACGAAGCCTAATTTTCACTTATGGCGAATGTAAACACCAAAAGATGTAGAATGAGTTGTATAAGAATTGTTGCATTTCTTTAACGCAGAATTATTTAGCTCATGGAGTCTGCAATATAGCTGATATGAATGAAACATTCATTGATTTTACATAGAGAAGCATACGTTTTTTCGATGAAGTTTTAAGCATAGAGTTAAATTACTTGTACCTCCATGGTTTTAAGTTTTTAAATAAAATAAAATAAATTATTATAGTATTGTGATGAATGCAAAAAAGTTTATGAATGAAATGCTGCTTTTATATTGAGAGCCAGGCAATTTATATTTCAATGTCGTTATTTGAATAAAGTTCATTTTTTCCGATGAAGTTTTAAGTTTTCAAATATAATAAATTAATGTAGTATTATGATAATTTTTAAAATATTACCGAGGAATATATCGCATTTTAGAGATGTTTAAATAAAATTGCATTGAAGTTGGAAAGTGTTTTATAATCATTGCTTTATGTATGATTGATCTTTCTTGTTTATTGTTAAAAACGCTGCGTACCACAATAATTGCGAAATTCTGCCTCAACTGGCCATGCTGCTCGAGGGCGTTTTATAATCGTCCCAACGTGCGCCTGTGTTTTGCGCATGTCGACGTCGGCTGAACTGTTTTGCATATGCACAATGATTTACCTTCTTCCCACGATTCTCCACAACTGATTGTGAACCATTGTATCCATATTAATTCCGAATTTTTCGCATTTTACGAATTATGCTTAACTTTTGGACATGAGTTTATATTAAATATATTAAAGAATTCTTGGGCGCCAAGAAACAAGACAAGCCGAGTCTTCTCGTGTGAATGGAACGAACTAAATTCGAGAGAATGATGCTGCATAATGCTGTATGTGGAAAATGAACACATTTGACGATACTTACTACATTTTTATTTATTCTATTATTTTTTTCATTCATTGCTCAGAAACGTGCAATATTTCGAGAATGGTTCATATTAGCGTTCCAAAGTTTATCATTCGTTTTATAATGAAAAATTACGCCTGAAATGGCTATTTATCATTATCGATGGTCTTGATTTTTTAAAAAATCCATTCGAAAATTGGGAGGTGGGTTCCGAGCACTCGATCGCGTTTAAAATGAATAGGGTTTCAGTATTCATTGATTGTAATAACCGTATCAAATTATATTCGAAACGCTTCTCTGAGATATTGCGTCCACAGACTCACAGATACATACACTAATATACATACACACACAGGCATTACCCCAAAAACGTTCGATTCGAGTTCAGGGAGACTTGAAACTTGCTCTTCCGGCTAAAGCCCAAACCCGAATTTTCAACCCCGTCACAATACTTTCCCTATACATTATATTATGTATGTAGAAAGGGTAAAAATTAATGATCATTTGTTGAGATATGAAAAATATATGTTCTGCAAGTTAAGTTTCTGAAGTTCTGATAAATTGTACTAATGACTATCTTCTTTTTGTTGAAAGTTAACAATGCGAAATTCTGAACACTGATTATTCAACTATAATACATCTCTTTTAGGTTTAGTACTTAAAGAGGTCTGTCAAACAAAAAGTTCACTTTGAACCCAATAATAGTCACTTTTCTTTCACAAAGAATCAGAACTAGTATATCATTAAAATATTTCGATCTTCATCATTTGATAGTACTGAATGTAACGTACGGATAATTAAATGGAATGGCAGTATTTATGTAGTCAAGACCTTTTATGCATATCATTAGAATATATTAAAAATATTCTCTGAAAGGATTAAAAAGGGGAGTTCCCGAAATTTTAGGGGAAAATTTTAGTTTTAACGCTGCTGAGAAGTTACACATTTTTAGAATGATTTCATGTTTGTGTGCATGTTTATATGCCCGTGGGTACGGCTTAGCTACTATGTACATTCTAGGTAAGAAATTTAAAACTACAAAATTTTTTTTAAATTTTCTTATGATTGGATCAAAGGTTATTTAAGATTTTATTTATGTTGCTAGTTATATGAGACAACAGATTATACGGGTAAATGGATTCCATTTTGCTAACGGTAGTACTTATAAACTCCAACTTGCTTAAATTTAAATGCATCTAATTTCTCAGCTTGATTGAGCCATTGGCAATTTGGGAAATAAATTTTAAAGCTAACTCAAAAATTGTTTGCGAAACCTCGGAAATATCATTTGCATGCATTAGTCAGCTTTCTGCAGCATTAAGATATCTTAAAAATGGAAGTTTGAAGAAGAGAAATTTGTATCATAATATACTTTTGGTAAGCATATGTAAAAAATCTTTGAAAATGCGCATTAATTCACTTTTAGAAGTTTAAGATTCCCCTTTTTTTGAAATCTATAGGGCAGATAATGTGAGTAGAAGCATTTTTTGCTTTTGAAACTTCGTAAAAACTTATTCGTAAAAATTACTTTATACTTCGTGAACATTTTATTTTCAAAGGTGAAAAACTCTAGGCTTATTTCCCGAACACTGATCTAGTTTCACCGCTTTTTTTACAATAATTTGGAGTGTAAAAATTGAATTTTCTTCACTGAGAAAGCTTTTTGGACTTTATTAAACTTTAAATTCATGCCTAAAGCATTTCGAAATATGATTCACTGCAAGAGAAAATTGAAAGTAGAGAAAAGTTCTAGAAGAAAAATCCCATGTACTTAATACCTTGCTTGATAGATTTTTTTTTCTTAGCGTCTTTTCTTCCTAAAACGTCTGTTGGAGCCCACACCCTCAGCTTTGTGTGCTGAGTGAGGTATGACGCTGATGAAACTTTCATCTTCACTTTCAGCGCCAAGCAATCATGTCTTCAGTGCTATATTACATCAAAATGGATTATTCTCAATATTTCCCCCACTTTAGAAAAATTCTGCTTTTTGTGGCTAGGTACTCTTTTCAATTTTCTGTCGTAGAAGTTTTCTCGGGGGTGGGGTGGGGGGTGGGGGGCTTTTGTATGTAAGGATTTTTTTCTCAATATTGGATGGCGAATGAACCTTTGTTAATGTCAACATGAATAACCTGGATAGAAAGAATGATTTATTTTGCAAATACGCGAGAACGTGTCTGTGCATGCGCATAATATGTGAATGCAAGTAGTGGTGCACAATGAAGTAAAATCTGCTAGAGCTCATCCATTTATCTTCCATAATGTGGGGGTAATTAGAGTAAAAGGTCTGGGAATTGTATATAAAGCCCATATTTTAGAAAAATCTTATTTACAGTTTGATGCCATTCTGTTAACTAATCTATACCAAAATGTCCGTGGTTGTTAAGTATGATGCAAAACAATTGATCTCTAACATTGGTATTTCGTAGTACAATGTATAATGTCAGATAACTCTCCTTCCTCCCTTAAATGCGCCTGTGATTACATGCAGAATTAGGCCAACATTTGTGTTTTTCATTACTACTGACGTTTGCATTTCCATATTAACGACAGACACACTAAGTGAGGCGATAAATCTCATTTCACATACAGCATGTTAGTTATACAGAAATTTTTTACTCATTTTTGTATCCTGCGTGCACATTCACGATTCCAGAAGGTACGTCGTAACATTAATAATTTTTCAAATATCCAAAATGTAAACATGTTTACAAACGATAAAATATTTAATTAATTGCGTTATGATCTCATTTACGTTTGAGGTTGATATATTTTGGAATTACATTGTTTGCCAACTTGCCTCATTACATGAAAGTCAACTTACCCAGATTGTGGTCGGATTTAGTTTGACCTATCCTTACCATAAGTATACATTTGGTAATTTCCGTGCCTTTTTGTAAAATCAATGAGAATTTTAGTTTCTTTTTAAAAAAATCTGATGTGGGCAACACATGACTTTCCTTATATAATGCAATGAATTTACTACTTTTATAGTTAAAATAAATGTTATTCTTATAGTAGATACTTATATTCCTTCCAAGATATTGAATTTTCTTCAATTAGTCGTCATTTTTATCAATTTGGCGAGATTTTTGCTAATTTGGCAACAATTAAAAATGTCGCCAAGTTGGCGACATTCCGCCAAATTCGTCGCCAAATTCTCGCCAAGCGTTATGGACGGAGAAATAAGTTATTCTTGCAGCAGATAAATGACTATTGGCGTTTAAATACAAAAGCATTACTCAAATTACCGTTTTTCATGAATGGAACGAGCTAGATTCACGAGAATGATGTCGCCCAATTTATCGCATGGTATTACATATGAAAAGTGAACATGTTTCTCAATAGGAAATTTTTATTTTTTTATTTTATATGACTTTTTGATAATTTTTAAAAAAAATGTGAAATATCTCGAGAATGGCTCATGTTAGCGTTCTAAATTTGATGTTAATCGTTTTCTAATGAAAAATTACATAAGAAATGTCTATTTGCGTGACTTTATTAGCAGTTTTGATTTTTTGACGATTTTTTCAAAATTTCACTCGAAAATTTAGGGGGGTTCTGAACATTCGATTGCGTATAAAAACAATAGGCTTCCAGTGTTTACGTATTGTAATTTTTGTACCAAATTTCGTTCGAATCGGTCCATTCATTCGTCAGTTATCGTCTCCACAGACTCACTGACACACACACATACTTTCACACACACACACACAGACATCACTTCAAAAATGTTTAATTCGTGATCAGGAATGCTTGAAACGTGCTCTCCCGTCCGAATTTTCGACCCCGTCACAATACTTTCCTTATACATTATGTATATAAGGAAAGTCAAAATAATTTTGTTTAACTAAAACGTTATATAAAATTTTGAACAGTAAAATTAAAAAATAAAAGAAATCCCTAATTCACAGCTGGTAAACGAACCCCGGTCTTCTACGTATACATGGAAAAAACTTATTACTTTCTTTACTTATTCTAAACTTATTACTTAACTTTATTACTTTCCTTATATACATAATGTATAAGGAAAGTATTGTGACGGGGTCGAAAATTCGAATTCGAGTTTTCGACGGGATAGCACGTTACAAGCATCCCTGATCACGAATCAAACATTTGTAAGGTGATATGTATGTGTGTGTGTCAGTGAGCCTGTGGAGACGATATCTTACGAACGAATGGAGCGATTCGAATGAAATTTGGTATAAAAATCACAATTCGTGAATACTGGAAGCCTATTGTTTTTAAACGCACTCGAATGTCCAGAACGCCCCCCCCCCCCCCTAAATTTTCGAGTGAAATTTTGAAAAAATCATCAAAAAATCAAAACTTTTAATAAAGTTACGCAAATAGACATTTCTTATGTAATTTTTCCTTAGAAAACGATTGACATAAACTTTAGAACGCTAGCATGAACCAATCTAGAGATATTGCACATTTTTCAAATAAATTTATAAAAAAAATCCCACAAATTAAAAAAAATATATTAACTGTTGAGAAACATGTTCACTTTTCATATGTAATATCATGCGATAAATTGGGTGACATCATTCACGTTGATCTAGCTCGTTCCATTCATAAGAAAATATACTTTGAGTAATACATTAGTATTTGAGCGCCAATAGTCATTTATCTTGCTATAAGAATAACTTATTTCTCTCTGTCCATAACGCTTGGCGAGATTTTTGCGATAAATTTGGCGGAATATCGCTCACTTGGCGACTTTTTTAAATGTTGCCAAATTAACGAAAATCTCGCCAAATGGATAAAAATGACGCTAAATCGATGAAAATGACGCTAAATCGATGAAAATGATGACTAATTAACGAAAATTGAATATCTTGGAAAGAATATTAGTATGTACTATAAGAATAACCAATTTTTACTTTCCTTATATACATAATGTATAAGGAAATGATTTGTGACGGGGTCGAAAATTCGAATTCGAGTTTTCGACGGGAGAGCACGTTTCAAGCATCCCTGATCACGAATCGAACATTTTTGAAGTGATGTCTGTGTGTGTGTGTGTGTGTGTGTGTGTGTGTGTGTGTGTGTGTGTGTGTGTGTGTGTGTGTGTGTGTGTGTTCACAATCCGTAAACACTGGAAGCCTATTGTTTTTATACGCAATCGAATGTTCAGAACCCCCCCTAAATTTTCGAATGAAATTTTGAAAAAATCGTTAAAAAATTAAAACCACTAATAAAGTAACGAAAATAGACATTTCTTATGTAATTTTTCATTAGAAAACGATTGACATAAATTTTAGAACGCTAACATGAACCGTTCTCGAGATATTGCACATTTTTCAAAAAAAATTTCAAAAAATCATATAAATTAAAAAATATATATTTCCCATTGAGAAACATGTTCACTTTTCATATGCAATACCATGCGATACATTTGGTGACATAATTCGCGTGGATCTAGCCGGGGCTATCGTGATTCCTCTTCTCTTCTTCCTTGGGCCTGGCCCTAGATAAGGGGTGTCCGCTCTGACGTCATTGTAAGCGCTGGCGTTTTGAATCCTCTCAGTTCCCCTCTTGTCTTTGTGTGGGAGTTTGAATACGACATAGTGACACTGACCGTTGTTTACATTTTACAATGTGCGGATTTTATTATGAGTTTTACTATGCTACGAGTAAATTAAGATTATAAATCAGATATTTATTAAAGTTTAAAGATTGAGTTTTACATAGCAATGTAGTTTTAAAATGATTATGAAGGCCAGGCTTTTCAATATATCAAATTGATGTTCAACTGATCAATTGATGTGCTTACTTGGATATAATAGAAAACTGAATGCTGTAGGAGGGTAAGCTAATTAAAGAATTTCTTCTTTATTGTAGTTTTTACGAATTATATTAATGAGTATTAGGCTAAACTTGTTATTACTAAGATATATTATATGCTATTACACATTAATATTCATATTTATATTGAAATTGTCAATTAAATACTGTAAAATTTGCCGTAGATTTAATGTTTTTGTAAATTTATATATATAAATACTTATTCTTAAATAAGAAAAT
Source organism: Amaurobius ferox (assembly GCA_951213105.1). Taxonomy (NCBI): domain Eukaryota; kingdom Metazoa; phylum Arthropoda; class Arachnida; order Araneae; family Amaurobiidae; genus Amaurobius; species Amaurobius ferox. The sequence goes on from OX578144.1 coordinate 50,266,380, forward strand.
GACATTTATATCAATATTGTCAGTTAAATATTGTAAAATTTGCAGTAGATTTAATGTTTTTGCAAATTTATATCTATAAATATCTATTCTTATATGAGAAAAAAAAGCGAAGGGGTCAATACATAAAAATTAGTTTCTTGATACGGATAAATAAGATGAACGTTATCTACTTATTATTTATAGTTCTAATATAAATTACTGTATTTGAATATAAAAAATCAGGGATCATACATTTAATTTTTTTTTTTCTGATTTATAACATTTTATTTTATTTCATTTATTCCTCAAATAAATATTGTAAAATTTGTCGTAAATTAAATGTTTTGCAAATTTATATCTATAAATTCTTATTCTTATATAAAAAAAAAGTAAAGGAGTCAATATGCTTATATTAAAATTAGTTTCTTTATATAGATATAAACGAAGAAAATTATATACTTATTGTTCATAGTTCTAATGTGAATAACTGTATAAAATCAGGGATCGTACATTTATACATTTTTTTTCTGATTTATGGCATTTTATTTTGTTTCATTTATTCTTAAGTTTTATACTAATTATTTTATGTATATATCTTATCTTTCGCATAATGAAATATAGTTGCAAAAGTTGTACAGAGCAATTTTACTGATATACAAACTGCTACCTGTTTTAATTGCTATGAGTGACATTTAATTTACTTTCAATTCATATATTCTAATAAAGTTTAAGGTGTTTATAACTGAATTTAGAGAGTTTTTATTTTAAATGAGAGTTTATATTCAACACTCAGGATTTCAGGAGTAAAGTACTCATATGTTGAATTTCTGTAATTATGTTCTCGATTTGTTTTTAAAAACGATAAATTGACTATTTATATGTCTATATTTCACAAAAAATGACCATCAGTATTTTATTGGCATCATACACATAAATTACAGAAGCTTAGGGTTATACAAATATAGCTATTTTTTTATAGATGTAATCAAAAATTAACTGCATAAGATAAAACGTAAGAATAAATTTAATTTTTTTTTTTTTACAAAATTATAGCATAAAAATTTATAATTTCTCCTCCTGGTTGTTCCTGAGATTGTAACATTTATTGAATCTGTAACTTAAAACTGTGGGATTTTTCCATAGCGTATAAAGAAAGTGAGAAAATATACAGTTTTGGCATGCATTGGTAGTTAATGTTTATAGTACTTGCCTCTAATTCAAGACAAACAACTATATAGTCAATAAAAAAAATTTTACACTTAAAACAAATTTATCGAGTCTATTATTTTTTCTAAATTTTAAAAATATAAAAGAATTTTTGTTTGAATATTTTATATATTATTTAAGTTGATTTATTTAAGGAATTCCTTTCTCAGTAATAGTGTTACATATTTGATGATAAACTGGAACTTATGACATTTTTAATAATAACTCCCCGAGTTGCAGAAAAATTATGTTAAATATACGTTTTTATTTATTTTTTAATTTTTAGATACAATTTTCCTTGCGAAGCACACTTTAATAATTATTTTTCGACATTGAATTGCATTTCGAACATTTTCATGCATTTACAAACATTGAATTGCATTTCGTTTCAGTGAGGATTTTTCTAAAATTTCAATATTACTTTACATTTTACATTTATAGTCAATTTTAGATTAATTGCTTTCTCTTTGACAGCGATTATTCTACATACAAAATTTTGTATTGAACATTCAAAGACATAATTTTTACATCGGGTGGAACAATGCAAAAAATAAAAATGCCTGTTATTTGCTATATATATATAAGTTTAATTTGTAAAGTTATATATTATATGTGCAGTTTAAATCTTATGCTATTCTACTATTACATGTTTGATATTATTTTAATGGATCTTTAGAAATGTATTATATATTTTATAATGGTTTCTGTTTTTCATATTCTCTTTATATACAAGTTTTTTCGTTTACTTTGTATACAAGTAACTTGTTATAAATATTTTTTGTTTAATTTTGTGAAAGCAAAATTTATATTGATTATACCTGCATTTTCAAGCATTTTTTTAAAGTCTAAAAGACATTGAATTGCATTTTATTTGCTAGAATGTTTTTAAACTCGATATAACCTTTCCATTTTACATTTATAGTTAATTTTTGTTCAATTGTTCTCTCTCTGTCAGTGATTATTCTATACACAAGTCAATTTTTAACATACTGTGTATATTCTTTTCATGCGCCATATAGCTTTTCTACGGCTGTATTGCATTTTCTTGTGTGATAATTAGTGTTTAAAACAGGATTCTTAAAATTTTATTTAAGTATTATATACTTTCTCTGTATTAATGCGCTAGATTTATTCTTAAATTATGTTATACATATATCTTTAAATATAATGTCTACAAAATCCTTTACGAGAAACGTCATTTCGCTAGGATGGCTGGGAGAAAAGTCCATCGTTTATCCAAACGCCCAAAACTGAAGGGCCAGGCCCAGTAAGCGAAGGGGAAAAGAGAGAATCCCGAGGGTCCCGATCTAGCTCGTTCCATTCATGAAAAAATATACTTTGAGTAATACTTTTGTATTTAAACGCCAATAGTCATTTTTATGCTGTAAGAATAACTTATTTCTCCATCCATAACGGTTGGCGAGATTTTGGCGGCGAATTTGGTGGATTCCCGCCAACTTGACGATTTTTTAAATGTTGCTAAATTAGCGAAAAACTAGCCAAATGGATAAAATGAAGCTAAATCAATGAAAATGACGACTCATTGACGAAAATTCAATATCTAGTAAAGAATCTACTATAAAAATAATCTATTTTTTTTACTGTAAAAGTAGTAAATTCATTGCATTATATAAGGAAAGTCATGTGCTGTCCACATCAGATTTTTTATGCTGTAAAAGTAGTAAATTCATTGCATTATATAAGGAAAGTTATGTGCTGCCCACATCAGATTTTTTTAATTGCAGAGCTGGGTCGAATGTGTTTGTTACAGCCACCCTATTTTAACACTCGTCCCTTGCTCTGTTAGAATTCTTTTGAAAATTTGTAATGGTTTATATAAAAATTTATAATTGATGAATGGAATACAGCAGAAACATAATTTTTCGATTGAAGCAGTGTGTGATATTCAAAGAAACACCTCAGAAATTATAAACATTTATCAGTCAATTTTTTTTATATTTCAATATAAAAATCGGGAGACGTTTTAAACATGTGAAGAGTATATATATATATATTTATTTATTTAATTTAGGAATATTCGCCTATTAATCGTATGGATTCCGTTCAAGGTTCGTTTGAAAGATATTTTCTCGTTCTTTCAGATGGTATTATGATGAAATATCTGCGATATTTTCTGTCGCTAAGCAACCGATTTGTGTGAAGATCACTCAAAATTGTGCTGAAAAATAAAATAATTCTAAAAGTAATTCGAATTAAAGAAAAAAATCTTGTTGAGGCGTATCGTCCCGGGTCTTGGATTACCTTTGTGCAAAATTGAATGTCCGTACAACGTTTAGATTTTCCGCTACAGGCAGCACAGACAGATAAAGAAACACACGCACTCACTAAAAATTGACCGTCCAAATGGTTGCTCAATTCCTCGGACGAGTCGGACGGTCTGGGTCTTCAACATACTCACTAAAACTTCAAATTGTACCCAACAAGATAGATCGTTCCTTTATGCTCTTTTCGATTTCCAGATTTTTTTTTCCGGTCAGGTAAAAATCATAAATTTCGGTTGGTTTAGCGTTATACTACGGTTCACTTTGATTTATATATCAAACCAAAATAAACATGAAAAACATCTAACACGGGACAGCATATGACTTTTTCTATAGAAACAAATTTATATTTTGATGTGAATAACATCTATGCTTGGGATTTCTCTTACGGAAAAACGGAGCGTTACGAAAAGTGTAAAGACTTTGGGTGATTTTACCGAACCTAATGCATAAAAATGTAAATCATTTTGTCGGAAATAAGGTCCAGATTATGAATATATAAAAATAATATTAATATTTGAATACATATATTTTTTTTCTTTTAAATTTAAAAGTAGTTTTCAGAGCGAGTTTTTTCCTTTTACTAATCACTCGAAATAGTGTAAACTATAAAATATAGATATAAATAGTAAATGACAAAAATGTGCAGTAGGAAGTTTAGTATTAAAATCTATATTTATTATTATAAAAAGCTTTTATAGTTTTCGAGTAATTGTTTTGTCAAGATGAAGTATATGCAAAATTAGCGTTTTTTAAGTTTGTAATGCTTATATCTTTAAAACTAATCGTGCTATGAATGATAAGCAAGAATTTGAAGCTATTTGAAAGCTCTGTAAGTGTATATAATCAGATTTTGGATAAAGTTCTTTTATTTTTTATTTTTTTGATATTACAAAAGTTGAGTTTTATTTTGCAAAATGCTATTCGCGCGAAACCATTTCGGTTTCATCAGATTGGAGCCACCGTCGATTTTTCTTTATATGTACTGTCTCTGTTTTATCGCACAAAATAACAAATGAAATAGATACTTATTTCAAATTAAAATAAACGTAAAATTTCAAATAATTTCCTCTTTCATTTGGCGAATTAGTGCATTTTAAACTGCCGCCACAATCCCAGGAAACTAAAATATCTCGGAAACGACTTATTCTGGTGTAACAGGGATGCTTTTGTTCTTGCTCTTATCGAACATTATGAATAAAACAAGCATTCAATTAATATATTTAAGCATATTCTTTTAATTTTACATTTTCAATTTTTACAGGTCGTTTCGAAAACACGTTCCCTCCTCCCTCCTGCCCCATCATACCAAAATTTAATCCAGGGTAGCCCGTAACTGCCAAATTTCGTAAAATTTATGCAAATAGTTTTTGATCTAGTGGACACATGCATTACTGATGCAAACACACAGAGATGTCATGCCAAAAATATACTTGATTTATGTTCTGCAGTGTCTGAAACGTGTACATCCATTGGAAAGTCGAATACCATTTTTCAACCCGATTGCAATACTCCTCTTATGCATTAAACTATGTAAGGAAAGTAAAAATCTATCGTACTAGAATTTTACCGAAATGATTTGAAACCTGAACATTTTTTCAAGTATCTCCATTGCGCTTAAATTATCTGTTAGATTCAGCTGTGTAGACTGTTTCGTCAGCATATTCAGTAGTTCATAAACTCTTTTCACATCTTGGATCTTTATAATCCCTCCAAATAAAAAATTCATACCCCGCATCTTTTCCGAAGAATAATGTCTCGGTACACAAAAGAAAACACAGAAGAAAGGTGTATTTTGCACCGCTGAATTGCTTTAGCTCTGTACCTGTCTTGGCCAGATGCTCTAGCATCCCTGTTCCATGTTTTGATTCGAGAAGAAATGAGAAAAATTTGGCCTGAATATGAAGAAAGCCTTCGTTCCACCCTAGGGGACTTTATATATTTACAATTTTACATGGGAATGATTAATCATCGGATTCCTAGCATCTTTTCAGTATGTCTTACATCACAGGTTTTCTTTGGTCGATATGAATATGTACATTGCGTTCTTTGTATATTTTATTTTTTATTAGCAGAAACACCCAGCGTTGCCTGGGATAATATTGGAATAAAATTAATGCTGTACAAAATTTAAAATAAATGAAATAATATTTGAAATAATATCCATAAATGTACTGCTTAATATACCAGTCAAAAAGAATGCAAATCTGTTGTCCATTTAATTAAAATCGATTGTTACAGATGGAGAAAACAGGCATTTTAATTTCCGTCCTTTGAAGCGGTCATTCACAGATAGGCTTTGCAGCTGAAAACTCACGATGAGTAGAATTCCTCTGTGCGAATCCAGAAAATCTCTTGTTAACAGATTTCTTGTTGCGAAAGTAAAGCTTTGTTTTCTAATAGAAAACACAAATTTTCTTTTTGTAATAAAGAATTATCAAGTCAATATTTTATGGTGTATATAATATACAGTTATTTACAAAAGTACCCATCCACTGCTGTTCCTCAAAGAGTTTTAACCCAGTTTTTACTTTCATGTAATCGTTGGAGTTGTTGCATACAAAAATGTAGAGCTTTTTATTACTTAACCCCACAAAATTAAATGACCCTAGTAAATTAATATAAATCGGACAACATTTAAAATAAAAATCACAATAGTATCCGTCCACATACTGATTTAATAATAAATAAGAATGGCCTTTAGTTCATAAAAGGTAGTTTGTTATTACTTACTCTATATATACATAGTACAATATGAAAAGTAAAAAGTATTGTGACGGGGTCGAAAATTCGAGTTTCTGACGGAAGGGCACGTTTCAAGCATCCCTAAACTCGAATCGATCGTTTTTGAGGTGATGTCTGTATGTATATACCCGTGAGTCTGTGGAGACGACGATATCTCATGAAAAATGGAGCTTTTCGAACGAAATTTGGTACAATCCATGAATACTGAAAGCCTATTGATTTTAATTCGAATTCTCTGAAGACCCTCAAATTTTCGAATGAAATTTTGAAAAAAGTTATCTAGAAATCAGAACGTTTAATAAGATTACGTAAATAATCATTTCTTAGGCAATTTTGCATTAAGAAAAAATTGACATAAATTTTAAAACGCTAGCATGAACCGTTCTTGAGATATTGCACTTTTTTTCAAACAAATTTATCAAAAAGAAATCACTCTAAATCAAAAAAAGTATTAACTATTATGAAATATGTTCACCTTTCATATGTAATATTATGCGATATATTTGTTAACATTATTCTCGTAAATCTAGTTCGTTCCATTCGACTAACAATTTATGTGTCAACAGTCATTTACATATAAGAAATTCTCTTCTCTCCGTTTGTCTGTAATGCTTGGCGATACAGACATCAAGCTGGTGAACTTAACGACAATTGGTGAATTTAATGACTCATTTAGCGAAGTATCGTCAACTTAGCGATATTTCGCTTCCAAATAGATGAAAATATCTTTACAATTTCAAAAATGACGCCGGATTGATGCATTAGTTATTAAAATGCACCCTGTTGCAAAAATTATATGCACCCATAAAATATTGAGCTAAAACCATGGAACTCGGCATGTACACTCCTGTCCAAAAATTAGTCATAATTCGTAAAATGCGAAAAATTCGGAGATGGATACAGTGGTTCACAAATAGTTGTGGAGAATCGTGGGACAAAGGTAAATCATTGTGCATATGCAAAACAGTTCAGTCGACATGCACATGCACAAATTACCGCCCGCGGTACGTCAGAACGAATATAAAACGGCTTCGACCGGTATGGCCAGTTGAGGCAGAATTTCGCAATTGCTGTGGTACGGAGCGTTATTAACAATCAAAAAGGACGAAAGATGTCACAAAGATGCCAACATGTTTTTGAAGGGACGAATTATTAGCATGCTGGAATCCGGTCGATCCCAAACCGAAGCATCTCGAATTCTGAATGTGCCTCAGTGTGTGATCTCCAGACTGTGGCTGAGGTTCCAAACCACTGGAGACGTTACCCGACGACCAGTACCAGGTCGGCCATGGGTAACAACCGCTCGGCAAGACCGATATTTAGTGATAACTACGCGACGTCCAGGAACCGTTCTGCCAGACAGATGGGTTCAGCCAAGGCCACCTAGAATTTTAGGTAGCCTTGGTTCAGCCCTGACAGCCGCCACAGGAGTCACTATTTCGAGACAAACTGTTTACAGGAGACCCAGACACGTTGGTCTCTATGCCAGGCGACCAGCAGTTTGCACCCTCCTGATGTCTGCACAGAAACGCGCGCGTTTACAGTGAAGTTTGGAATATTGGCAGTGGAGTGGACAACAGTGGGGCAGTGTCATGTTCAGTGACGAGTCCAGGTTTAGCCTGCAAACTGATTCTCATCGTACCACGATCCGGAGAGAACGTGGAACGCGTTTTCACTCGGGAAACATCACTGAAATACATCGTTTTCCTTTTGGGGGAGTTATGGTCTGGGCAGGTATCATGACGGCCGGCCGCACAGACCTCCACATCTTTGACACAGAGTCGGTTACCGGTCAAGGATACAGAGACAAAGTTCTTGAGCCTGCTGTTCGATTGTTTCGAGGTGCTGTTGGTCCTGATTTCATATTCATGGATGATAACGCACCTCCTCACCGTTGCGACCTTGGTCGACGACTTTCTTCAAACTGAAGATATCCAACACATGCAGTGGCCTGCCAAATATCCTGATCTGAATCCAATAGAGCATGTGTGAGATATGCTCGGGAGACATCTTGCAGTCCTCCGCTACCACCAAGCTCCGTTCTGGGATTGAAAACTGCTCTCCGTGAGACTTGAAACTCTTTGAGCACACAACTCATCCAAATCCTCATCGAAAGTATGGGAAATCGTGCAACATGCGTGGCTACCCGAAGTTGCCACACACCGTTGCCTACAGCATCACATTGTTTTTATCATTCTGTTTCACTGAGGTTGACACCCGTATTGTGACCCTTTTACTTTCAACCCTTTTCTTTGGATAATAAAAGTCGTTATTATCCTTGTTTTGCATTGTTTTCTTCTTCTATAACCCTATTACACCCGCATAACGCGTTTCCTTCCATTCCGATGTAGATTTCCTGAAATTTTCACATAAACAGCAACTATGCTTAACTTTTGGACACGAGTATATGATTTATCTGTGTAGATATGCAAATGATTAGAATTTGGGGGCCACAAGAAAAAAAAAAAAAGTTTTATTAAGAAATAGTGGAAACAAAAAGATGTCATTTTAGTAAGGTGTAAATCCTTCCTTAGCAGCTATACAAGCTGATATTCGGTTCAACATGGAGTCAGTTAAGTTGCTTATGTACCTCTAGGGAAGATTCTGCAACAAACGTTGCAACTGTCTGGCTAATTCGGTGATATTCTAAGAAGGCTGCAATTGCCGTCCCAGGCGTTTTCTATTGGTGATTGGTCTGGGGACATGGATGGCCATGGGAGGATATTAAATCCTCGAAGACATTATTGAAAAAGTCGTGCTGTATATGGTCTTGTTGGTAAATGGAACCGAGATCACTTGACGGCATAGTCATAATAATATGCATAATATCGTCGACATAATATGCATAATATCGACTGCATAATATCGTCGACGTACAAGCGAGCTGTCAGATTTGCTTGTAGCACAACTAAAGGAGGTCGGCTGTCCCGCGCAATGACTTCCTCAAATTGCCACACCCCGTGTGGTGGCCATGCTCGACAACAAATGTGAGATCGGAACGCTGACCAATCCTCCTCCCCATATATATGCGACACTGAGGGAGAAGCGGGATTCGTCGCTAAAGGCAATATGCCTCCAATCGGACACTGTTCGGGCTGATCGAATTTGGCACCAATCCAGACGGCTCAGCCTATGTTGAGAGGTCAGTGGTAGGCGCCTTCATTTATGTTGACACCTCATTCCATCTTCTGTCAGTTGTCTCCGAATAGTATCCCTTGATATACAGGATGCTTGGAGGGTAGCAAATGTCTTCGAATGGCTGATAGCGACGTCATTGGTGTACACGTGGCTCCTCCCCTGACTGCACGATCCTCTCGAGTAGTTGTTTGTCTGGGGGCGTCCTGTGCCTCTGGGACAATTACATGTGCTTTCTCTGATCTACTGTTGCCAACACTGAGCAACTACTATATTGCTCCGACCAAGACGGCGACTGATACGTCTGTTGGACCAACCAGCTTTCCTTAGGCCTATGATGCGACCTCTCTCTAAATCCGACAATTAATCGTAACGCCTTCAATTACATATCTCAAAGGCATCTTTGTACACAACTTGCAATATCTAAGCAGAAAATCCAGTTCCAATTGCCCGTGAGTGAAAACACCTGTCGTATTAAATCCTGCACGATGCGTCGTTCTCAGGCGCGTTGAACGCTGACAGTTTGATCGTTTACATAACTCTTAAAGCAACATTTGCATGTCGAGTTTTGCAGTTGTAGATCAATTTTTTTTATGCATATATTTTTATACAACAGAATGTATTTTAATATATGGACTATATTGCTTGATGCAGATGCTATCAATATTGATATTTGCCAGTTGAGATTTGCGTGAAATATAAGTTAATTGGGTACTTCGAAATAGTTTTCCATACTGTCATCTGGAAAAGTACCCAGTGTACAATTCAACATTGAAAGCATTATGCGGTAGATCTTATACATAATTTTGCCACTGTGAAAGAAGTAAATTCATTGTATTATATAGGGGAAAGTCATGTGATGCCCACATCAAATTTTTTTCTTCGTCTTTTGAATCAGTAAAAATAAAAGAAAATCTCTTATGGTAAACACCTCTGAAAGAAAACTGTAATTCATTGACCGAAGAAAGGCGCAATGAAAATTGAACGTGAGGGTGAGACTAATGTACAATTTAGTTCGAATCAAGACATAGTAAGAAAAATAATTCGATGTTTCAATCTCTTTTTTAATTCTTAGGTTCCGGTCTAAATTGGGTGGCACTTCCCGACCGTCCAAACAGTTACCTTACACCTTTCTGGTAGGTCGGACGGTCTGGGTTTCAACAACAACATTCATATTCCATACTGTTCAACAGTGGCGGCCATTGGGGGGGCCGCAAGTACGCGCGATACCATTGAGTAAACACCCCAAATCATTTTTTTAGTTATACAGATTTATTACAATTTCTATTGAAAAAATCTGAATTTTTGGTTCAATTAAATCGAGAATTATTAAAAATAAGTTATGAAAATGCCACTAGATGGCAGCACTACACCTTCCTTCGGAGAAAGTCGACTCACGAAAGCTATATTGCACAGAATTTTCAACACATAGGGGAAAATACAGGGATATTTTTAAAGCCGCGTCCCTACCATCGACATCTCCTGAGTGAAAGAATGGTATAGGAGCAATATTAGAAATTTGGCGTGAAAAAAACCCAGACATTGCAGATTTACTAGTAGATTGTGTCGCGGGACTGAGCGCGCCCCAGCCAAAAAGAAACAGAAGAGTAGAAAAACAGGAAGAGGGACTTCTCAAATTGACTCAGTTTCGCTAATTTGGCTTCAATTTTCTACATTTAAGAATGTGTTTGTACTCATTCTCGTCTTTGTTATAAATTTGGAAGTTTAAATTAACATTTGAACAAATGAGAAAATTAAGTGTACGTGTGTGGTGATGGGAAGGGGGGGGGGGGGTATGATATTTTAGGGGTTTCTGGCCATCGTGAATAAAGTGTCTTGTTTAGGACACTCAGTTTGAGGGATCGTTTGTCCCACCCAGCTGTCTTAATTATTGAAGTTGTTTCGCATTTCGTCATTTCTGATGTAGTTTGTCTGTTGGTTCTGTTCTTCCGGAAGGGATTTATTTCTATGCTCTGGTTGATCTGCTGGTGACGAATTTCAATATGTTTGACTTCAAAATAATTCTTTAAACGTCACGAGTTTCCAATTTTTGGCACACTGTGACATATAGGCTATTTTTAGTGACACTTTCATAAATGTGTTGTTTCGGACATTTAGTTTGAGTTGACTTACCCAGCTGTCTTACTTTTTCAGCTATTTAACATTAAAAAATGCCTAAAAATTAAAGAAATTCTAAGTATTTGTTAAAAAACTTAAAAATTAAATTTTCAACATGATCCTTTTATCTGACGTCGTTTTTCTGGAAATTTTGGCCCGACCGCTGGCAACTATATTGGTAGCCCCCAAATTGGCTCTAGACTTATAATATTGGCCCTAGGCTTATATTTAAATTGAAGTAGCCCCCAAATTTCTTATCTCGCCTTCTAATTCAGCGAATTTAATTCTAATCATGGTTATAGTCTCTGCACCATCTGTACGTGTCACCTGAATATATATTTTGTGCCAAGCCCCTGGACGTAACTTTAGCTTAGCTCCCTCAATTTTACATCTCGTTTCCTAACTGAGAGATTTTGGTTCTGCTAGTGGCTATAGCCTCTGCACCATTTGTACATGTCACCTGGATATGCATCTTTGTGAGAAATCCCTGAGATTAACTTTTACTTCAGTTACGCCCCCCCCCCTCCAATTTCCCATCTCACCTCTTAATTGAGCGATTTTTATTTTAGTGATGGCTATAGTCTCTGCACCATTAGCACATGTCACCTGGAACTGCATCTTTATAGTGATAAATCTTTGAGCGTAACTTTTACTTCAAATAGCACCCCCCCCCCCCCACACACACACACACAGTTATCCATCTCGACTCCTAATAAAGCGATTTTGATTCAAATGGTGGCTATAGTCTCTGACTCACATGTACATATTAACTTGATATACATATTTGATGGATATAATATACATACGTTTTTTGCGTCAACCCCTGGGCTTAACTTTTAGTTTAACTAGTCCCCATAATTTTACATTTCAATTTCTAATTGAGCGATTTTGATTCTGCTGGTGACTATATAGTCTGAGCAACATTTGTACATTTCAATTGGATACACATATTTTTGTGTCAACCCCTGGGTATAACTTTTAGTTTAACTACTCCCCAGAATTTTACATATCTGCTTCTAATTGAGCGATTTTGGTTCGGCTTATCGCTGTAATGAGTTTCTCTACCATTTGTACATGTCACCTGGATATGCAACTTTAATATGGCAAATCTCCGAGCGTAACTCTTACTTTGATTACCCCCCCCCCCCTCCCCAATTTTCTATCTCGCCTCCTAATCCACCGATTTTGATTTTACGGGTGGCTATAGTGTCTGAACCATCAGTACGTATCGCCAGAATATGCATATTTTTTAGTCAACTCCCTGGGCATAACTTTTAGTTTAACTAGCCCCTACAATTTTACTTAAATTAGGACTATGTAATGTTTTTCACTAGGAAAGATACGTTCCATGTGTCCAGGCTTTTTATGAACGAGCGAGCAGGTGGGAGGTACGTTATTTTACTTAATACATCCGTCGTTTATATTTTTAATACTCCCGTTGCTATGCCCAAAATACGTATATGTATATACATATGCTTTATATATATATATAATATATAATATATATAATATATATAATATATATATATATATATATATATATATATATAAAACTAACATATATATATAGGCATAAATACATAGATGAGCGCCCCCCTCTACATGTCGCTCACGAGCCGCCACTGCTGTTCAAGGTAATTTCTTTCATAATCGTGTACAATGAGAAATACTATATCTGTGCATGTTGTTTTAAAAATTATGCGTTAATTGTGCATAACTGCATACTTAAGTTTTAAAAACTCATATTCATTCAAATTTGTACACTATAGAGATTTGCGACGACACATTTGACCTGCGAGACACGAGTTTTGACTTTTCGTGTTTTGAAAAATTCTGTCCTTAAAAAATGTTTAAATTGACAAGCGATAAATTTATATCGATGATTTTACATGCCTATTGAAATTTTATATACTCTTTCTTTCTTGTAGTCTGTGATTTTTGAAGAAGTAGATCTTACGGACCTAAGCATTGCAGAATGTAGTATCAAAAACGTCAATCATAGCTTTCAGGTAAGCCATTTTGCAGTCTAATTATTTTTTCGATATTTCTTGTTGATATTTCACGGTTGATAGTGTATTTTCATTATGACACAATGCAAGAAAAAGCTCCAAGAGAGTTCAAATAAATATTTAACTCAAGCTTGAATATTTTAGGTCATTACTCCCTTTCGGCGGCTGATTCTTTGCGCTGAATCCCGTAAAGAAATGGAGGAATGGATTACTGCTCTCAAGAATGTTAGTAATAAAGATTTTTACGAGGTAAATAGAAGAAACTTATTTTTTCATGATAGCATTATTAAATGAATGTGGGTTTGATTTATCTATATTGTCCTGTTGCTTTATGAAAAATCTCCGCGATAATTTCAGTAAGCTGTTCAATAGCTGCTGCCCCTTGACGTGTACACTAAAAAAAAAAAAAAACTCCGTAAGATTACGGCCAAATTCCGGCAATAGGGATCCAGGCATTGTCCGTAAAATTACATCTGTATCCGTTAAAATACATGGTTGTAAAAAAGCATGGATGGACGTAATTTTGTGGTCGCAATTTTTAGAAAATTGTCCGTAAAATTATTTTTTGGCCGTAATTACGTGGTCGTAAATTTAAGGAATATATCCGTAAAATCATTTTTGGCCGTATAAACATGGCCGCAACTTTTAGGAAATTGACGGTAAAATTATTTTTTGGCCATAATTATGTGGCCGTAAATTTTAAGAAATCATCCGTAAAATTATTTTTGGCCGTGAAATCATAGCTGTAAGTTTTAGGAAATAGTCCATAAAATTATATTTTGACCGTAATTACATGGCCGTAAATTTCAGAATACTGCCCGTAAAATCCAGAAAATTATCTGTAAAATAAATACACTTTCGTCGCAAAATGGCAAGGATAAATTTTAGAATATTGCCTGTAAACTTACACGTTGGTTGCAAAATCACATGTATATTTTTCTGTAAAATTATATTTTGGTCAAAAAAGCAGTTATAAATTTTACAAAAATGACTGCAAAATTTGGTCACAAAATCAAAATAGACTTTACATTTATGACCAACATATGATTTCACAGTCACTTTTGTAAAATTTGCAAAATCTTTCAAAATGTTGACTTTATCGCCTGTAAATTATATGACCAATATATAATTTTACAGACGATTTAAAATTTCAAAATTAATTTGACATAAAATGAAGCTTGATATATTTATTCATGTGATTTTATGACCAACAAAGTTTTGCGGACAATTTACTGAAATTTATTTCTGTAATCTATATATATAAAGAAGAAAAGTATGTGTGTATGATCCAACATCACGGGAGAACGGCTGAACCGAATTTGATGAAATTTGGTGGGTAGTTTTAAAATAGAGAATAAAATAGTAAAAATTAAAAATAACTATAAACAGTTCAAAATTGTTAGAATGTAATGCAGTCAGAATCGTTTTGCACCTAGGAATATTTTCGTTTTTAACATATTGACTGCTAAAATTATATTGGTCAAATTTCATCCCTGAGTCAAAAGTGTTTTCATATAATATTATGAAACTAAGATGCCGTAGAATATGTATAGTAATAATTTTAATGTTTAACTGTTTTATAAGTGAAAAAAGCATTTTCTCTAAATTTATATCCCAAAATTGCATTCATAAAAAAGTAAGAAAAGTATTTTGTGGAACCACCATTTCACTCAATAATATTCCTGGATAATAAATGTCACAAAAAAAAAAAAAAAAAATCATATAAAATTATGAATATAAGAGGACTTAGAATATGTATGGTACTAATTATAATGTCCAAATTCTTTAAAATATTAAGAAAAAGTAATTTTCTTTAAATTTATACTCCAAAATTACATTCACAAAAATGAAAAAACGTTTTATAGAGCCATTATTTCACTCAATGATTTTTTTTTATATAATCTCACCAAACCATAGAGACATTCATATAAAATCATATAAATTCCATCACCATTATTTGGATATGAAGTCTGCAAATGAAAAGAAATGCAACCAAATATTGTATTCATGTCGGATAATGTGTTAAGGAGTCACAACACTCTTAAAATTTTGAAAAGTAAAAAAAAAATCATGATATTGGAACATTTTATATTTATAACGTATACATATTTTATGTTTTATACATTATATATTAGCGGAATTATATAAAAATAGTCTAGCTCGTATTATATACAAGAATTTACAGTATATTTTATAATTCTACTGTCTATTGTTTTATACAAAGCTATTTGCTTTAATGATTTACATATTTTTAATGTCTGTGAATTTAACCATGTGTTCATACTTTGTTTGATTTTTTTAATTTGATATCTGATATATGTTTATAACACAGTTTTGTTCTATCAAATATCAAAAAAATTATCCTTTGCTTTTGATT
This sequence comes from Amaurobius ferox, assembly GCA_951213105.1. Classification (NCBI taxonomy): domain Eukaryota; kingdom Metazoa; phylum Arthropoda; class Arachnida; order Araneae; family Amaurobiidae; genus Amaurobius; species Amaurobius ferox. The sequence goes on from OX578144.1 coordinate 50,282,231, forward strand.
TATTTTTTATTATTTTTTGCCTGCCAGCAAACCAAATAGTTATTGAGAATTAAGTTACTTTTGTGATTCAATGTATTATTGTTAGCACAGCATATTTTCTTTGGATCTTTGAGCAAAAAATCCTATCTGACCAATTGTAATTCAATGTATGTAACGTGAAATTGGGAAATGTTCTTAATTAGGAGATGTTCTATATTCAGAAAGTAGTGTTTCTTACAAGAATCATCACATATACTTTCTGCCATGAGCCAGAACAAAATATTTTCTAGCGCAAGAAAAATATTTCAAATGTAGTGATAAATTCGCCATGCTGCGAACCCGGCTCACTCTTTTATGGCCATGTTCTTAAAATTACAGAATAAATTAGACTGTGTAAAAAAGCACTCTGATTCAGGGATCTTACTGTTTTGGACTGGGAGAATAAGGGATCCTCCCATGTTACCCAATTCCGGAATTCCCCTGTGAGAAAGCACGTTATTGTTGTAAGAGAAAGGGACTCGTGTAAGAATTTACAGAAATTTTTAAGAGTGTACATAGCTACTAGTGACTATGCCCTGAATATTTTGTACATTATTTTTATTGGACGTTTCTTGTATTCTTTTAAAGACTCATTAGTGTATTATAGCTAATCCAGTGTTTTTCTGCATTCTATCATGAGACATTTATGTGTATTAGTTTACAGTTGTTTTTACAACTACAACACTTTGATTTTGGACTTTTTATCAGATGGTAATTAAGCATACTGAGATCATGATACTATAATCCCCACGGTGCACTGTTTATATGATTTCGTGGTATTAATATAGATTCTGTATCATTTATACTTGTTTTGGTGTCCTCGAGTCTCGATATTCTGCAATTTCAGGAAAGCATATGAACCTTGGTCTAAAAGCCTTTGCTTAATCAGTATTTCTTCTTCCTGCCTGGCCTTTAAATGGACTACTTTTGAATGAATGACATGAAGGTGGGTGGCTCCGGAAGAGCCCAGCACATCGACCAGAGGTCTATTGTGCTACCCTAACAAGACTACTTTTAGGTATTAGATAAAAAAAAAAAACTGTGTTTGTATAATAAGGCCAGATTATCTATTAGGACATGGTTGGTAGCTTCCAACCCGGGAATATTTTTATATCATAAACAATGGATTCCAAAATATTGTGGACCCGTGCCCAAAATTCTATACTGGAAACTGAAGTGAAAAGATTGAAATAATATATCCGTATTTATTTTTGGAAGTTGTAAAAACAATATAACTAAATCATCAGATAATCGATTTTTCGGTTTACCAAGTTTCAGGTTTGTTGCACTTTACAGCATTTATTGTTCATATGGAGCTTTTCATGAAAGTTCGCTTGGGGTCTGAGAAAACCTCAAAGTGCTACTGGGTGTCAGGTTCAGACTGTGGTTGGATATTTAAAATTATGGAATGTAATAATTCAATATAATAATTCTTATTCAAGAAAATTAAGTACAATAATTCTAGCAGTCCGAATTTCCCATTTCACAATTGCTAACTTCAAATCTCACGTCTCAGCCTAATCACCTTCTAACCATAAAGTGCAGGCGCTTTAAAACTCCAGCAATCTTAAAAATATTTCAAGCTACAGAAAAGTACTATAATTATGTTGGTATTGCAATTAATATCAGTTTATGTAAAGATTATTACTGATGTGTATTTAAAACCAAAATTTTAGGGCTTTCCCCTATAGATTTTGCAGGATATGCAGTACCAAACTTTGTGTCTAGAATAGTAAATTTTCTTTCATTATTTTAATTTTGTAATCTTAATTATTTTACTGAATATTTATCTGCTTAATTCTTATTACCATTCTTCTAATTAGGGCATAGATCATCATGAATTTTTATCAGGCCAACACAATTGGTATGTAACTTCTCATGCCCGACCAACATACTGCAATGTTTGTCGGGAAGCACTATCTGGTGTAACATCTCATGGATTATCTTGTGAAGGTAGGTTTAGAATTTTTGTTAAAGTATCATATGATATAAGTCAAAATTTTCTTTAATTACAATATCTCTTTTATTCATTGAAATTGCAATGCTTTCTAATCTATACACTGAAAAATTGCTAGAGACTTGAAACTATTCAAACAGATTGTTCTGATTTGTATTGTCACCTTCTTAAAATCATATAAGATGTTCAATGTTCAAACATAATGTGTAGATGAATGAAAATATATCAGTGTTCCCCACAATTTTGAAGTAAAGGACGCCTAATAATATAGACAAGTTTTTGCAGACCCCCCCCCCCTCCCCCCCACTTTCCCTCACGTTCATTTGTATAGGAAGGGGCCCATAAAATTTTGATAAAATAAATAATGTTTATACTGTCGTAAAATGGTTTGAATTGCTTTACATAAAAATACCCCTTTTCACGAAAACAACATACATCCTATTTAAAGATGGAAGTATATATATATATATATACACATACAGTATGGGATCTATTATCTGGAATGTTTAGGACTTGGGACTTTTTGGATAAGGGTTTTTTCCGTAATTTGAAACACTTTTTGAAAATCTACAGTAATGTACTACAATGTTTCTGTAGAACATTATAATTCAATTTTTAAGCAAGAACATTATAATTCAATTTTTGCCAAGTAAGCAATTTTTCATTTAAAAAAAGTATATTTCTTCTTAAACACCAAGAGATTAGCATATTTGCCTGAAAACTGCGAATTATTAACAGCTTTATTTCTAGTCAATGCTTTCATTAAAATCAATTGTAATTATTATATATTAATATTGATGTATAGTATCAATTAGGATATTAATAATCAGCTCTTAGCTTGCAAATATAAATATGCAATTATTTGTTAATAATTTATATAAATTGAAATATACAGGGTCTCCAGTGCTGGTGCCCAATGGCTATTTCCTCAACCGTTAGTCACAGAGATATACTTCCAATTGCAAAAATGTTTTAAGTTTTAAAATCTATTATCTTAGAAACAGTTTAAATCAATAAATATACTTCTGAAAGAAATACGAAATATAAATTTTTATACGGTCCCCTGGTCCTACCAATTATATTTAGGAAAGTCATTCTCATACAATTTCATACAAAATTAAAAAAAATCTTCCTTTTACAACCAAAATTCACCGAATTATGAAGCATTAAACTTTATGACTTAAGTCGCTTTTCCATTCATAAAAATGTCCCGTTTCAGGCAACCAACCAATCAGGGACCGTATTGACCATTTCTCCAGGCTACCAACCAATCAGGTACCGTATTGATCATTTCTCAGCACAAAAAGTGCTTCAACTTTAAACAGCTATAAGTCGGTCAATTTTGGTCATAAAAGGATGATTTTTTTTTTATTTTTGCATAAAATTGTATGAGGATGATTTTCCTAAATATAATTGGTAGGACCGGGGGACTGTATAAAAATTTATATTTCGTATTTCTTTCAGAAATGCATTTATTGATTTAAACTGTTTCTAAGATAATAGATTTTAAAATTTAAAACATTTTTGCAATTGGAAGTGTATCTCTGTAACTAACGGTTGAGGAAATAGCCATTGGGCACCGATAACACTGGACAGTGGACACCCTGTATAATAGTAACTATTATGGTATATAAATACTAATGATTGTGTTTTTAGTGAGCCCCTCCTTTAAGACTGTTGAACCCCTCCCCCCCCCCTTCCAGCCGCTCTTCAATTTCGTCTCTGTTTCGTCTCAAACTACAGCCTCTGTAATTTGAGAGGTGCTATATGGAGGTAACAATCTCGATGGCTTGTTTAGAGATTTATGCCAAATGTAGAAACTTTTTATGAAGCATATAATATATTATATTCAAGAAAAACAAGATATTAATTAATGAATTATGTGTGTGTAAATTTTCGTTGTTATGTGGATTGACAGCACACATAGCTGTAAATTTTCGTTGTTATGTGGATTGACAGCACACATGGCTGTAAATTTTCAGCAGCTGACGGCAAATTTCCGTGGGAAAACATGGAAAAACTCTTAATTCGTATTATGAGGACGTTTACCTTAGAAACTACGAAGAAATCGTCATTAGGTTGATCATTAGGCGAGATTTAAGGGGAAAATATGCTGTTTTGACCAATTTTTGGCAAAAATATGTTTGTTGGTGCAATATTTGGCATCATTCTGCCCTATTCCGGTTTTGGGAGCTTTCCAGATATTGGTTCTGTACTGTATATAACCCAAGTTTCATAAATCCCCTGTTATTTTTCGAACTATTACTAGTGGTCATAATTCTTACATTACTAATGCTGGTAAATTATTATTAAAAATATTAAATGAAGTATCCTTGTCAGTTGAGATCTCTAATAATTGTCATATTGTGAAAAACAGTTTTGAATTAGTTACGAAATTAAAAACTCTTATTATTATTAAAAATTATTATTATTACTAAATTAAAAACTCTTAAATTCATAGTATTTATACTTATGATTTCAAAGATTTGTTTAATAATATTGATATAAATGATCTGTTTAGAATTATTTTAGAAATTTTTGAAAAATATAATATCAACCTAAAATATTCAAATTTTCTGTTTAAAAAATTACTTAATTTCACTTTTGATGAGAATTATATTCAACATGGTGGTACTTATTTTAAACAACAGTTTGGTATCCCACAAGGGGTGTGTGCCTCATCATTGTTAGCTAATCTGTATTTATTCTTCTATGAAAAGAACATTAATCCAAACTTGCATAATATGCACATATTTAGATATTTAGATGATATATTATGTGTATCCCTTAATAATATCCCTATAGTATTTAACTTTTATCCCAATAATTTACAATTAAATGCAAGTAATTATGACTCTAATGTTGCAAACTTTTTGGATTTGATTTTAAATTTAAAAAATTGTAATATGGGTATAAATCTTGTATGATAAAAGACAGGATTTTAAATTTAATACATCTAAAATTAAACATTTTGACTCTTGTTTACATATATCTGTTTTTAGAAATATTATAATAAACCAGATTCTTAGAATTAATAAAATTTGTAATGAGAATTATAAATTAGCACATTTTATGAAATTATTGAGTACAGCGACTAATAATGCATATCCTCCCAAAATCGTTATTAAAATTATCAACTCAGTGTATCAACTTCCACTCGATAACATCCAAGAGACAACTTTCCCAATTATAGTGGCTTAAAAAAAAAATATATATATATAATTATTTATTAATTATATAAATAAATAAAAATGAAAAATCTTAAATAATAAATGGCAATGTCTGTGTGTGTGTGTGTGTGTGTCTGTCTGTCTGTCTTATACACTATACGTTCATCGACCGCGCGTCGGAGAGCTACGAAATTTGGCAATCGGAGACCCGGGGGGATGGAAAGGGGACACGTGAAAACCGATTTTTAAAATTTGAATTATTTTTTTAGTTATTTAATGTTTTACTCGATTTCGACCGTTTTTTGCCCTTTCTGCTCTTTTTCCTCCACGATCCAGACGCCGTAGAAAAAAACAAATCACACCAGCGAAAAGAGCAGACAATTGCGTGTAAAAATATATCAATTTCAAATTTTAATTTCGATTTCTAATATTTTTTAAAGATTTTAAAACAAATGTCACTTTTGGCTCAAAAAAACGATTTTTTGTTTTTAAATTCTTGCATAGTAAAAAGTACTCATAATTTTGACTAATAATTTTGACTAATAATACAAGTCCAATCTGGTCAAGAAATAATTATAAATATCCACAGGATCACGATTTTAATGACCTAAGGATTTCCAATTTCTCGGCGAACCGCGTTTTCACCCGTTGAATTTTCTCCCTGTCTCCATGGAGACCGCCCTTCCGGTTTTAAATGAATTAAGATATGTGTTGTATACAGCGGGTGAAATGATTATATTTATATATTTTAATTTATGGATATTTTAAATGGATATTTTAAATAATTTAAATGATTGAATTGTGGTGATGTATTTGAAATTATTATATTCATGTATTTGTGGAACGATATTGATGATTGATGCAACGTTTTAATTTATGGATATTTTAAATGATGGAACGATGGAAATTTTATATTTATGGATAAATAATAATGATAAATAATAATAATAATATGGACAAATACTAATAATAATAATATGTATAAATAATAATTTTAAATGATGGAACGATGGAATGAGAATGATAGAATTAGAGCTTAGCATATGATCATTATAAAATTTAAATTAGCGCGCGGGAAGTTAGCGCATGGGAATTGCACTCGGTAAGCACGGGTTCGATTCCCGCCAGTGCCTAAACTGCCTCCATGTTCAGGTGGTGTACGATCACATTAAACATGTGGGTCCGTAAGACCTTCCGAGAGGTTGTTGGTAGGGGAAGGAGGGTACGGTCTCTGTGGATGCCTCCCCCACTGGGTCCTGTCAGACAGCTAAATGGAGACCTGTTCTGCCACACGGCTTCCAGGTTTGGATCTCCATCGCTGAGAGTCGCCCGCAGACGACCCGGCTGAGGTCCAGAAGAGGTAAGGTGGTCTACAACAGGACCGAGGAACCAAGGCTAGACAAATGCCAAAACTGGAAAAGCTACTTATGGACCCTTGACCACACACACCACGCCCAGAGAGCAGCCAATATATCAAAACAAAGCCCTGGACGCCACTGCCAGGAATTTCCCAGCAGCAGCGTCCTGGGCAGCCTCCTACTCCGGCTGGAGAAAGTGAGGCACTGCGATAGGTGTGTGAACGACATAATTACAACTGCAGTGACCGCCCAAAGTTCCAAAAAGAAAGCCGTACTTACGGCAGCAAAGTATTTACGACGTGATTTGCAGAGGATTCCAACTTTCTACCCCTCGGTAGTTATGCAGAGGCAGTATGCAACTTAAAGAGGCGCCGTCGTAACCCGGACTTATACCCGTACTGCCGGGTTAGCTTAACCTAGAAAAAAAAGAAAAGCACGGAAAGAGAGACAAAAGAGAGGGCTAAAGCCAAGGCCGGGAAGAGCCCAGAGAGGGCAAAACAAGGGAGGGTGAGCTGACCAAGGAGGGAGATTATTTTAATCTGGGACCCGGGAGGAGGAGCTTATTAGTCTAATACCAAGGGGAAAGTTTATTGCTAAAACAGGAGAATAACTAAGAAAAACAAAAAATATTGACTAACAGGAAAACTAATCTAAGCGCTAAAGGGGCAAGGAAAGGAAGGAGACCCCCAAAACCAGGGGAAAACACCAGGAGGACCCTTAACAATGAGTAAAGGGGAAAACCAAGGAGGGGGTGGTAAGCCATGGATGAGAAGGCTAATGAATACCACAGGGCCGAGAAAGGAGAGCCTTAAAAGACTAAGCTAAAACTAAACTAACACTAAACCGCTTACCCTGGAGCTGGACCGCCCGTCGCTGGATCTGAAAGGGAAGGGTTAAGGGCTGGTGGCCCCCGGGGGGGCACATCAGCCAACCACCTACCAAATACCACCTGAGGCAGGCCGTCCCGTGCCTGGGAAGCTGGAGTCTTCATCCTAGGGAGTGGGGGAGGACTTTGTCCTATGGGGAAAAGACCTGAAGTGGGCTGGAATAAACAAAATATTAGAGGCTGAAAGGGAAGAGTTATTAGACCTGAAAAGGAACTGTAAGGTTAATGAACGATTGAAGGCTTACTTACAATACGGATAACCAATTTAGGTTGACACCATAGAAAATAGTTCGGGACAATACCCCCGAGCTTACGAGGGTAACCTTCCACATCTAAGGTGGAGATACAATCCCAAAATGGGTAGAAACGCCGTCCACTACTAAGGTGGAGAAACCCGTTAAGGGGGTGCGCTGACCTCTACTAAGGAGGAGCCGCGCCCTGGGTGAGCCTGATGCTGAAAAGGAAACAAGTCACAACTGGGGTGACGGACACTCAAAATACTAAAACTGGGACAAACCCCCAGAATGGAACAAAGGACCTATTACCAAGCCCCACTGGGTCCTGGTCTAAAATGGGTGAATAAAAAGAAAGTTATGGAGATTGTCGTGAAGGCGCAGTAGCCCAGTGGTTAGCGCTGGAATTGCACGCGGTAGACCCGGGTTCGATTCCTGCCACTGCCAAAACTGCTGCCGTGTTCACGCGGAGTACGATCACGTTAAACATGTGGGTCCGTAAGTCCTTCCGCAAGGTTGGTGTTCGGGGAAGGAGGGTACGGTCCCTGTGGATGCCTCCCCCACTGGGTTCTGGTCTTAATTGGGTGAGTAAAAAGAAAGTTATGGAGATTGTCGCGGAGGGCGCGGTAGCCCAGTGGTTAGCTCGCAGGAATTTCACTCGGTAGGCCCGGGTTCGTTTCCCCCCACTGCCGAAACTGCTGCCGTGTTTACGCGGAGTACGATCATGTTAAACATGTGGGACCGTAAGTCCTTCCGAGAGGTTGGTGGTAGTGGAAGGAGTGTGTTGGTGGTAGTGGAAGGAGTGTACGGTCCTTGTGGATGCCTCCCCCACTGAGTTCCGGTCTAAATTGGGTGGCACTTCCTGGCCGTCCCAAACAGTTACCTTACACCTTTCTGGTAGGTCGCGCCAGCGAGTTTGCTACGACCAGAATTTGCCACTGTCAGAATTTTCAAGGGTAGCGAACAGGCTGGTCGCCAAAGGTGGCTAGTAATAAAATAAGTTTAAAAAAAAATTAGAAAAATCAAAAAATCGGAAAATAAGATACATTAATGTTTTGAATTTTATTTTTGCTAAAAAATTGTAATTTACCCAGTTTGAAACTACGATTTGAGAGCCCTTATAATGGTGTATAGTGACATTCTAGTTTATTCATTTCTTCTATGAATCACTTGTTTAGTAAGAATTTTCATCTTTGCTTCATGTTCATATTCTGAATTGCTTTTACGGGTAATAGTCCTGTCTTCTGCTCAGACTCACTGGACTGGTCTGGGAGTGTCGCTGTGAATATTCGTACTGCCTCCCTGGTTGTATTTCAACATGCTCATTCCGGTGCTTCTAGATAATTCATTCTGCTGAGGTTATTCGCGTATACATGTGGTGAAAGAAGAAGGGTTCATGCCACATAGTAATACAAATTTCCTTAATATTTCTTATCTTCATTTTTTCATCTTTTGATGTCTGTAGTGTGAGTTTGAGTATTTATAGTAATGTACTATTGCTCAATCTGAAACAGGCATTTGTTTGGGTTAATTGGAATTAAATACTCAGACCTGAGGATGAATTTAATTCTGATTAATCATCGAATTTGGACCGGTGCTGTTCTTTTCTTTTATTGGCAATATGGCCGTAATTTTGCTTCTATGGTGATGTTAATATTACATGAATTTTTTTATTATTACATATTTCTTATATATATATATATATATATATATATATATATATATATATATATATATATATATATATATATATATATATATGTAAAAATAAGTGGATCAAAGTTTATCATAAGCAGGTCGAGTGCATCAATTTCATAGTAGAAAATACAATATGAAAATTGCATCTAAATCAGAGTAAGAGTTGTTAAGATAGATAAAAATGAAGGTTTTAAAATGAGAAATTCAGGGAATACTTGAAAAACTTTGTAAGCTTGTTTTTACTGATTTTTAAAAACTTGTATGAAAAAAAAACTATCAACTTTTTAAAAAATCCACAGTCTAGAGGCTGAGCCAACGGCCATACCGTGCTGAAAACACCAGTTCTCGTTAGATCACCGAAGTCATGCAGCATCGGGCGCGATTAGTACTTGGGTGGATGACCAACTGGGAATACCGCGTGTTGTTGGCACATTTCTGGTGCGGTAGTCCGGTGGTTTGCGCGCTGGATTTGCACGCTGCCACAACCGCCGCCATGTTCATGCAGAGTACGATCACGTTAAACATGTGGGTCCGTAAGTCCTTCTGAGAGGTTAGTGGTAGGGGAAGGAGGGTACGGTCCCTGTGGATGCCTCCCCCACTGGGTTCCGGTCTAAATTGGGTGGCACTTCCCGGCCGTCCAAACAGTTACCTTACACCTTTCTGATAGGTTGGACGGTCTTGGGTCTCAACAACAACAGTCTAGAGGCTTTTTGAAATTTATCTATCTCCTGTTCAAACAAAATATTGAAATCCGAATTTTTTTTTCTTTTAGGAGTTTTTTCTTTGAGTATATTTTTACATACCCCTTGATTGTACTGTAATTTTAGATGTATTATACAAATATTGAAAAATATGAACACTTAGAGATCTTTTTGAAGAAGGCAGGCATATGTCAGTAAGGTGACTACAATTGTTTCAAGGGCGTTATAAGCCCCATTGAAATTCATCCATCGTGATATGTTTATGGTTGTTTTTTTCAATGGCTGATACTACCCACATGCGAATTTTTACCGAGTATCTTCTCGCTCTTTTTGTATTGGTTATCACTTGCTTCACCACAGTTCTTTCTCAGCAGTTCTTTTGGTCTGAAGTAGGGGCTTATAACATCCTCTAAACCATAGGTTCTCAACGTGGACGATAACGCCCCCTTGTGGGCATTTGAGATTTTCAGGGGGGCAGTAGAAGACTCAGAGAAAATTAGGGGGCGTTGAGATGATACAGAGGGGCGGTGGGCAGATTAAAAAAATATAGTTTAAAAAAGACAAAAAAAACACACGCTAATCACGTACTAACTAAAGTAAACTTTAATATTGGTTAATTTTTGTTATTGTATGCATTTTAATCATTTTTATCACGTGTGCGAAAATTCACATATTTCGGTAGTTCGGGAAGTGGATGAAAATTGAACTTAAAGATTCCATTACATTCAGATCTACATTAAATTGGATGATATAAAAATTTTTAATTTTAGATTTGAATTAAAATTTTTCAAATCTTCCAATTTCACGTGAATATCTCATATATAAATACAGGTAAAGTTAACAAAAGCCTGTTAATAAAAAATAGCAAAAAATATGCTTGTAGCAATTCAGTTATAACAAGTTTGTGTTAAATAACGTGATTTTTGCAATCCTGCAAGAATTGACAGTATTATCTGTGCTTGTTCTAACCCGTACTCTGCTCCCGCATCACCCTTACCCCCGCGCTTTACTTCGGCGCCGGGTGTTATAAACGAGTCACTGCATGTTTATCTTATTCCTGTCGATGCGTGTTATATGTATCCAACCTATATAAAGGCAGTGATTGTTCATTTTATTTTCATTAGCATTATCGCTCGCAATTGATGACAGGGTTTTAAAAGTACACTAATACTACTCACGTATCTGTAAATTAAAAGCCATGTCATAAGCAAAAAAGAAGAGGCGGCAGTGTAGTGTGGCTTATATTAAGTAATGTGGCTTATATTAGTAAGATTTATCGAAAATCCCACAAATCCATCATCGCCAATGTGCCTTATTTGTCAAAAAACATTTTCAAATGAAGCGATGCAGCCTTCTAGGCTTCAAGATCATTTTAATAAAATACACCCGAATAAGAAAGACAAAGATGTGACCTATTTTCAAGACATGAAAAAGAAGTACGAAATTCAGCCAACTGTATCAAAACTTTTTTCATCAGCTTCTAAGCAAGACAATGACGGACTTCGAGCTTCGTACAATATCTCATTGTTGATTGCTAAAACATGCAAACCACATACTATTGGGGAAGATTTAATTTTACCAGCAGTAAATGAAGTAATAACCACTGTGCTCCATAAACCAGCTGCAGATATTATCCGAAAAATTCCTTTGAGCAATAGTTCTGTGCAAAGACAAATTGATGAGATGGCTGAAAACATTGAAGAATCGTTGTGCAATCATCTGCAGACTTGTCAATTTTCAATTCAGCTGGATGAGTCCACTTTACCAACCAATGAAGCATTGTTATTGTCATACGTGAGGTTTATCAAAGGTGGTGAAAAAATATTTCAAAAGATGAGAAAATATGTCAAGAACTATTGTTTGCTACGAATTTAGAAACAGATACAAAAGGAGAAACCATATTTAATACACTGGAAAAGTTTTGTGACAAAAAGGAAATTCCTTTTAATAATATTTTGTCAGTTGCTGCGGATGGCGCACCGACTATGACAGGGCGTTACAAAGGCTTCATAGCGTGCTTAAAAAATAAAGTTCCTGACGTGCTTGCTGTGCATTGCATAATTTATCGCCAGCATTTGGTCGCGAAGAATTTGAATGAACGCCTCCATACATCACTGCAATATGTTATCAGAGTAGTTAATAAAATCAGAAGTAACTCGTTGAATGACAGATTATTTAGTCAGCTTTGCATTGCCAATGATGAAGATTTCAACCGATTGCTGCTTCACACAGAGGTGCGCTGGCTGTCAAAAGGTACTTGTTTGACTCGATTTTACAATCTGTTTGGATCTGTGATAGAGTTCCTAGGAAACAAAGACACGGAATTGCGTGACAACCTTATCTCATCAAAGAACGATATTGCGTACTTGACAGACCTGTATAAATTGTTTAATGATGTCAATCTCCAACTTCAAGGCGATGACTTAAACTTGATTAAGACAAAAAATAGCGTTCCTGCTTTCGTGTCCAAACTGCTATTATACAAAAGAAATATCAGCAGACGCGAATTCAATAACTTCCCAAATTTATCAGCAGTATCATTCAAGCACAACGACTTGCTTGTTTACTGTCAACACTTGGAAAACCTCCACAGTGATTTCAAGGAACGATTCCAGGACATTTTAAATATGGACATACCAGACTGGGTTTTGGATCCTTTTTCAAATGTCAACACAGCAGGATCATACCAGTTAGAAGAACTAATAGAACTGATGACAAATGAGGAATTAAAAATTAAATTCAAGAATGGCTACCAAGAATTTTGGCTGCAGAAGCTGATTTTGCAACTATACCCAGGATTATGGTTGATTGTTCAGCGATTTCTGATAGCATTCCCATCTTCCTATTTAGCTGAACATGGATTTAGTGCTGTAGCAACGTTGGTAACGAAAAATGGAAATCAGCTCCATGTTACTGAACGCGGCGACTTACGGTTGTTTTTAAGTAAACTCGAGCTTGATATTAACAAACTCCTTAAAATGCATCAAATTCAACCTTCTCATTAGATAAGTTATAAATTCAATGTCTTTTGAATGTTAATAAAAATACTTTTCAATATAATTAAGTATGCATTTTAATTGTTCTCATTGAAACAGTCTTCTTTAAACTCAGAAATAGGATAGGGCCATATCCTATCTTGCGACTATAGTATATAATATTACATGTTTAAATATAATCGTGGCAATAGCTGTTTCAGATTCGAAAGTAAAAAAAATTGGGGGGGCATTAGGAAAAAAAATATTCTCAAAGTGGGTGGTGGGCAAAAAAAGGTTGAGAACCTATGCTCTAAACAATTGTAGGACTTGTCAGTAAGGTGATTTCACCTTCCTGACATATGTCAGCTTTCTTCAAAGAAGTTCTGTTAAATTTGTCGAATTGTTTAAGAGCTATGCATATTTGAACAACAGTTTTCTCAGTTTGCATTGCTGCCATGGAAGCTCCGCTCCAATAATTGTACAAAATTTTGAAGTAGTATAAAATTTATAAATATGAGCAACATTTTAAATAGTTTTTATTAATGAAATTTTTATTTTTTAGTAATGTCATCAATCTAAGGTACATTTATTTGCTGGCAATTTTATACTCTTTTAAAGCACTTTAGAATGCACTTGATTTGAAAATTAAATGTCTAGCAAGAGAAATTTTCTAGTAGTACCCATCAAAAATGGAATTTTGTAAATTTTTTAATGGTTTTTTATACATCTTACTGATTATCCATGTGTATCTTATTAATATTTTAAAAATGACTAAAAAGTTTTTTTAATTAGCATCCAAGAGAAAAAGTATTAAAATGTTGACCAATTTTGAGAGAAAAATGATATACAGTGATCCCTCACTTATACACGCTCTCTTATATGTGAGTTTTTCACTTATGTGCATTTTTTCTGCAGTCCCGGCTAGGGATATAGGAAAACAATGATAACTCTTATTTATTTATGCATCGCACTAAAAAAGCACCTCTCACTTATGCTCGTTGCAAAAAAAGATTTTCTCAGTTCAGAAAGTAGGTTCCTCAAGTAGTCAGGTGTTGCTTATCGCAAGAATTTTACCCATTTTGTTTTGCTTCTAAGAATGCATTCCCTTGCCTTTCCCTTATTGTTCAGATTCCAGAAATACATTCCTCTACCTTATACACAGGGGTGTACGTGGGGGGTTCTTGTGATTAACGTCAGTAAAAGTCTCAGCCAATTAGAGAGGTTAGTACAGTACGTACCACGTGGCATTGATCGCTAACGAAAGAACAATCCTTGGAGTTTGGCTTAGATGGTTATGTTTTAAAATGGCGAAAAGAATGAAATTGTCACTTTCATTTAAAATGGATGTTATTAAAAAATTCGAAGAAAATCCTTGCACTTCGAAAAAAGCTTTAGCTGTGCATTTCAATGTCCCAGAATCGATTTTGTGAGGGATTTTAAAAAATCAGGAGGCGATAATAGTATCTCATCAAGAATGTGGAATTCAGTCGAAGAAAAGAAGCATAATTCAAGGCGGAAAGTACAAAGAATTTGAGAAAGTTTTGGTGCTATGGTTTAATGAAGTTCATGCCTTGAACATTCCTGTTAGCGTTGAGCTTCTAAGGATGAAGGCCGTACAGTTGTCAAAGAGTTTTGAAATGGAAAACTTTTCTGCATCATATGGATGGATTGAAAAATTCAAAAATAGGCATGGCTTGGCAACTCGTGTCCTTTCTGGGGAAAGTGCGAGTGTCAATGAAGGAACTGTAGAATAATGGAAAGAAGACTTGGCTACTTTAGTAAACGAATACGAACCGAAAAACATCTACAATTGTGATGAAACTGGTATTTTTTATAAAATGATGCCCGGCAGATCCTTAACATTCAAGGGAGAATCATGCCATGGTGGGAAAAAAAGCAAAGAAAGACTAACTGTCTTGCTGTGTTGCAACGCCGATGGTTTGGAAAAATTCCCGCCATTGGGCTTTGGCAAATCAAACAAACCTCGCTGTTTTAAGAACGTGAAGAAGCTTCCTTGCGACTACACTAGCAACAAAACGGCGTGGATGACATCGCACATTTTCTTAGATTTCCTTCATAAATTCGACAGGAAAATGGAAAAAGAAAAATGGAAAGTTCTCTTATTCATGGATCAGTGTCCTGCTCACCCACAAGATCTTCCAACTTTCAACAACACGAAAGTTGTTGTTTTTTCCTGCGAATTGCACGAGCAACATTCAACCTTTGGATCTGAGTGTCATTCATTGTGTGAAAGTGCACTACAGAACAACTTTAATCCGTCGACTTCTGGTTGCTTTAGAAACAAAACTTGCAACGAAAGGCGAATTGAAGCAAGTTACCATCCTTGATGTAATTCATATGTTGTGCTCATCATGGAGGAATATCCCTGACAAGTGTATTAAAAGCTGTTTTAAGAAAGCAGGATTTTCCATTTTCAGCAGAAAATGAATGCGAGAAGCTAGAAAATGAAAGTGAAAATTGTGAAAATGACATAAACGAAGAAGATTGGCATACTGTATCTGGTGGACTCGCTACGTGTACTTTCAACGAATTCGTTGATGTAGATGAAAATTTAGTCACAGCTCAATTGCGGGAAATTGGAGACATTGCAGCTGAAATAAATGGTGGTGACAAAGATGAAGAGGTGGACGACGATGATGAAGAAGATGCGGCAAAAGTTCCTCCAACTCACACAGTAGCGTGCGTCAGAAGCATTAGAAACTCTGCTTGACTATTTTCAGTTCAATTCCAGAAGTGAAGAAACTTTTTCACGCCTTGATGAACTTGAAAAGACTCTTTTTGAAAATTCACGAAAACAAAAACTATCCTCGATTGTAAATTATTTTGTGAGAAAGCAGTAATAGGAGTAAAACGAAATTTGAGTATGTAAGCATTTCCATTTTCTTTGTGTTCTTAAAAAATAGTAATTCATTAAAAAATAAATTCATTGCATTTTGAAACTAATCTTATTTACATTTTTCAGTAGTGTATATATAGTATTATTTAACAATATAATGTAGTACAATGTATTGATGTTTCACTTTTAAGCTCCCTTTTGTGGTTTTTCGCTTATGTGCGTCTCTCACTTATACATGTTTTTCTCGCTGTCCCCTGCGCCCTCCCATAAGTGAGAGATCACTGTAAATGATTTCACAGAATAGTCCTACTAAACATAATTAATGTTTTGATCGTAAAAATGTATGTCTGATTCTATTTTGGAATCAATATTCCATTGAAATGTCCAAAGAGTTTTTGTTTATTTCTCTAAGAAATTGTTCATTTTGTACAATCGGAATAAGCAATGATCGCTTCTTTTATATGTGTAGTAATATTTTATTACATGTGGTAAAAAACTTCGATACTTGAAATCATGCTCTTAGAGCAAAAACCAAGTTCGATTGACAGCATTTGCATTTCTAATGCTTGCTGATCGCTGAATAACTAACTGATCACCGATTAAGCTATTTGTCTCTGTAAAGTGATGAAAACTGCAAAACTGGTTGCCCAATGCTGATTGCTGCATTAGGAGCTTGATTCCAAGTTTTGAGAGTTCACCTTATTAGTGGGTTCTTCAGATTTAAATAACACTGTTTATGCTTAATAATTTGTATGTTTGGCTAGATTTACTGATTTTTTTTTCCAATCCCAGAGAAACATAATTAAGAATGCATAAAAATTTAACTAATAAGGCAATACAAGTGCAGTTATTGCTAATTTGCCAGCTTTTCTTCAACTTATGTTCTTGGAATGATCTAAACTGCTCTTTGTTTCTATTACCTGTTTTAAATATGCAAGTATTTGTTTTGATTTTCATATTATGTTATATATGTATCTAGAATGTTGTCTTGTGTTTTTATAGTTTGTAAATTCAAAGCCCATAAACGTTGTGCAGTTAAAGCTCCTAATAACTGTAAGTGGACCACATTATCTTCAGTTGGAAAGGATATAATTGAAGATGAAGATGTAGTAAGTTATGTTTCTCCCTTTCATTCTGCATTTTACTTTAAAATTCAAAATAATTCCATTAATCTAGGTTCAGCCACTTTAATTTGACAGAACTATTAAGATTAATTACAGTAAGATAAATGATGTAAATTAGACATAAGAATCAATTGTTTATTTATAAAGGAATTTGGGATATTAACAAATAATGCAATGGTTATTAAAGTTTACATTAAAATAATGATGAAAAGTTATCAGTTATCAATTTTTTTGCTTGCACTCATTTTTCTTCAGTGCCATGTGGAATTTTTTCAGAAATATTTGGAGTATAAGCTTCCACTCGACTTTCTCATACATTCATATTCCATAGTATTTAGTTCTACTTGTATCACAATCATCATTCTAATGAAAACAAGGATGCATCTTTTCAGATTTCATACCCAAATTATTCAACTATTCTTTAAAGATATTTCGTATAAATTCAAAGGGTTTTTTTTTCCCCCAAGATGGTAATAGCTTAGTGAGATTGGTGGATGTATTTATCTTATCTGTGTTAATAATAAAAGCTATTTTGCTACCATTAACCCTTTCGGGACGGCGGCATTTCGAAACTGCCATGGCCCAAAGGACGGAGTGCTTCGTTTTCGAACTTTTCCCAAAAGATGGCTATTTTTTTGTGCTAAGCCTAACTCTCGAAAAAAATTCACTAAAAATCACCCATTCAATGCAGCATTCTACTTTTTTCAGGAAGAAAGGAAATACCTATTTTCTATTTGATGTATATTTTTCATACAAATTTTCTTTTCTCAAAATATTAAAAATTTTAGTGTATATATGTTAGGTACAGATGGATAATTCTTTGGCATGTCTTTCCGATTTTTTAAAACTGTACCACATATATGCGTCTTCTTAGACAACAAATACTTTGCAAGTACAGGAGAGGTAAAAAATTTATCCAAATACAAAGTATATCCTTTTCCTAAAAGTTCACTTAGAAGTGTTTTCACAACGTGTTCTCCATACCCACCATCAGAGCTTGATAATTCCGTGTCCTTTCCAGTATACACAAGGAAATTCCATATACAGCCTGATTTCGATTCTGACAATTTATATATTTTTATTCCATATCTGGACCGTTTCGAGGGGATATATTGACAAAATCCCAGCCTTCCTTACCATGAGAACAAAGATTCATCAATGAGCATATTTCTTCTAGGAGTGTATATAGATTTAAATTTTGAAACTAATGCATCTAACACGGGTTTCAATTTATTTAGTTTTGGGGCATTACTATCAAGAGTAAAATGAAGGTAACGTAATATTCCTATAAATCGATCGCGACTCATAACTGAATTAAAAAAAGGAGTACTGATATTTGGATTCTTAGAAAAATACATTTTGAGATTTGGTTTTCTGACAATGCTCGTCAAAATTACTAGTGCGAGAAACACACAAAATTCGTTTCCTGTCGCAGGTATAAATATATTTGAAACAGGTGGAGTCTTCGATGTGGAAGGAGATTTTTCTCCCATTTTTTCTTTGCAAACACATTAGTTGCTTTTACGATAAATTCTACTAGTTCATCATCAAAAAATATACTAAAAAAATCAAGTTCTTTATCTAAATTAGGCGGCATGATATTATGATTTATTCTAGGTATGTTCAAAAACTCCAAAGAATTCAGATCTTTCAAATCACATGTCCAAACATGATTCGAAAAAACAACAACTGAAGCTGGCGGCATTGTAATAATAGTACGCTCAGAATCTGAAGAATCAATTGCATTTTCAGATTCATCATCAGAAATAACACTGTTCCATGAATCTTTACAATCTGCTTTGCTTTCATTACTGTCTGGTTCGTTTACCATACGCGTATATTCTTAGAAAGGAAACATCTCAAACCAGCCATACTTTTATCCGAAATAGCCTAATCATTTCACTGTCGCACATTCCTTTAACCCCCCCCCCAAAAAAAAAAAACTCTCTTATATTCCTGTAATTCACCAACGAAATCATTAAAAGCTAAAATCAAAAGGAGACCCGGAACTCAATTATAAAATTGTTGATGCTGAGAGAAGAGCTCTGTCTGTTTACTTTACAGAACCATATGTTTCAACACTCCAAATGGAGAAATAATTTATTGGATTCTGCTTGTGCCAAGGTCAAGCATCTGCAAAATACATTTAAGTTGCTTCCACGGGCATTTAACGCCATCTAGTAGACAAATAAATTCAAAGGAAAATGTTTCATGCAGAAACACGGATACGTGCCACTCGGCATTTAGGGTAAAGTTCTCTCCGGCACGAGTGCATGCCGTACGTCCTTGAATGCAAGCTCGCAGGCGGCACGCGGGCGTGCGAACCGTCGCGAAAGGGTTAACATAGTTCAAATTATTTATCTCCTCCTCCCCCCCCCCCTCCATATACTATCTACTACTATCATTGTCTAAGAATTATCAGATTTAAATAGGAAATAAAGCTATGAAAATCTTAAAATTGAATAATCTATATACTAATTGCCAAGTGTCCATCCATCTGTCTGTCTGTTACACCTTTTTTAGGCCGAATAGATAGATACTTGCAATTTGGTACATGGGTTGATTGTTCAATAAATCGTTCGATACCCCCCTGGAAAAATTGAATTTTTCAAAAATGTTCTGTAGAGGGGGGTGCTCCACACCAAAATGTTCGTAAAGTGAGATGGTAGGAAATCATACTTTGCGATGAGATAGAGACTTCAAAATTAGTGTACTGATAAATCGTTTGAAAGGAAGAAAGTATCCAATTTCAGATTTCCAATATTTTCTACTATAGGGGATGCCACACACCACAATGTTCGATTTGTCGAATAAATGAGAAACACTTTCTTTAAATTTTGATAGAGACTTGGAATTTGGTATATGCTCTAATCATTTAATGAAAACACCCAAGACTAATAGAGTTTCTCAAAAATGTTCTATTAAGGGGGTACTCCAGAGAAAAACGTTCGAAAAGTGCAATGATAAAAAACATTCTTCGGGATGAGATAGAAATTTCAAATTTGGTGTATGGGTAGATAATTTGGAAGGACGAAAGTGTGCAATTTCAGATTTTCAATATTTGCTACTCTAGGGGGTGCCGTGCACCGAAATGTTCGATTTGTCGAACAAATGAGAAATGCCTGCATTAAAATTTGATAGAGACTCAAAATTTGGTATATGGGCTAATCACTTCATGAAACCCCTAAGATGAATATATTTTTTCATAAATGTTCATCTAAGGGGGTGCTCCAGAGAAAAACTTTTGAAAGGTGAATTGATAAAATAACATGCTTCGGGATGAGATAGAAATTTCAAATTTGATGTACGAGTAGATAGTTTGAAAGAAAGAAAGTGTACAATTTTAGTTGTCCAATATTTTCCACTTTAGGAGGTGCTGCACTCCAGAATGTTCGATTTTCAGAATAAAGGAGAAACTCCCCTATTGAAACGTTATAGAGGCTTGATATTTGGTATATGGGCGAATCATCTGATAGAAAACCCAAGAAGAATGGAAGTTTTCAAAAATGTTCAATTAAGGAGGTGGGTACTCCATACAAAAACATTCGAAAGGTAAAATGATAGGAAAAGCATGCTTCGCAATGAGATAGAGACTTTAAATTTGGGGTACGGTTAAATAATTGGAAAAGAAGAAAGTGTGCAATTTCAGTTTTCCAACATTTACTATTGTAGTCAGTGCCGCACTCTAAAATATTCAATTTGATGAACAAATGAAAAACGCCTCCTTTACAATGGGATAGAAGCTTGAAGTTTGGTATATGGGCTAATTATTTGATAAAAAAACTCAAGATGAACATGATTTTTAAAAAATGTTTGCTTAAAGGGGTGCTACACAGAAAAACGTTCGAAAGGTGAAGTGATAGAAAAAGCATACTTCACGATAGGATAGAGACTTAAAATTTGGTGTATTGGTAGATAGTTAAAAGGAAGAGTGTTCAATTTCAGATTTCCAAAATTTGCTACTTTAGCGGGTTCCACACACCAATATGTTGGATTTTCTGAATAAATGAGACATGCTTCCTTTTAAATGTGATAGAGACTTAATATTTGGCATATGGGCCAATCATCTGATAAAAAAACCAAGACGAATAGAGTTTTTCAGAAATGTTCATTTATGGGTGTGCTCCACAGAAAAACGTTCGAAAAGGGAAATGATAAAATAGCATGCTTCGGGATGTGATAGAGACTTTGATTTGGTGTACGGGTGGATAGTTCGAAAGAAAGAAGTGTGGAATTTAAATATTCCAATATTTTCTTCTTTAGGGAGGTTCTGTACTCCAAAATATTTGATTTGCCAAATAAATGTGAAACATAAATTATTCAAAAATTTACATTATTCGGGGGCTACTTATTGCGAGACCGTTGATTTTCAACAGGTATATTTGACTAGTTTGTGTTCTAATCATGAGAATTACTAAAAATTCTATCTAGTTCTGCGCATAAAATTTTCTAATGGTAGGTGCATCTGTTCTTGAGTTATTGTGTCCACATGTCATAGACATACCCAGACAGATATTTTTCCAAAAGTGTTAATAATATGCTCAAGGGGTTTTTAAATGTGTTCATACATTAAAATTTTGAGTTCAAAATCTTTTCAGAAAACAATAAATACTTCCTCTATGCAATAGTATGTGAATGTGAAACGTAACTCTTTAAAAAAAAAAGGGGGGGGGGGGCACACCCATTATACATTTAAGAACAAAATATAGTTTATTAACCAAATATTGAATGCATTATTACCATAACATTGTGATCTTTTTGTTTCAGAATATAGCCATGCCACACCAGTGGCTTGAAGGTAACTTACCCGTCAGTGCAAAGTGTAGTATCTGTGATAAAACATGCGGGAGTGTATTGAGGTTGCAGGACTGGCGGTGCCTTTGGTGTCGAGCCATGGTAAATATGATTTACAGTGTTTATTTAAATATACATTGTTTCTCCATGTTTTTCTTTAAAACAAGAATTCAAAAATCAAGCTGTATTTTTTCAAAATAATTATGAACTAGTATGATAAATTACTGCAGAACACTGACTAACATGATAAACTATTTTAATACTGTATATTATGCCTATTGTTCTGTATATTATGCCTGTTTATTATACTGTATATTATGCTGTATATTATGCCTATTTTGTTATGTATTATATATGCTTTATCCTTACAGCTTATTTTTAGCATAATTATAATATAAAATAATTCTTCAGTGCATTAGAACTTAGTTGATGCTATTACAATTATTTAGTAGCAGGTCTCATAATTCACAGTTCTAATAGAAACTGCAGTGATTTAAATAAAATTGACCTATCTCCTAAATCAAGGTAAGATCTCTGTTATACTTTAATACCAATAAGAACAGATAAATATTATTAGATTATTTCCATTGTATTTGATCTTAAACAACTTAAATTTAGACTTAAAATAATTTTTCAGCAAGACAATTTTTCACTGAAAATTATTGGGTATAAATATATATTGGATATAAATATGTGATAGCATTTTTTCCAATTCCAACATCCCGAATTTAAAGTTTTTGTTTATTTTGCATTGATGTGAAAATTAGATATAAAATTAGCAAATATTAGATCCTCCGAAACTGATTTTTATCCTGTTTTTTATCACAGGGCACTTAGTTCATAGTTTTATTCACTGAGAAAAAGTTTTGAATCCATAAGAATATTTGGAGAAAAAACGCAATGACTTAGAACTGTTTCGTTGGTGGATCTTTTACTAGGGGCCAATAATTTTAATATTTCTGGGAGTTTTTAGGATTCTCATAAAACTACTTACAACAGATTCAAATCCACTTCCTGTGGTAATTAAGTTTACGCCAGAGATAGGGAAGGGACAGGGCTCAATTCCTGTCAGTATGTAGCCGGAGGAGTGAAGTCAAATATATGAAAACATTCACTGGATGGGGTTAGAAGATGGTTCCAAAGAGTTCCAACCCCAGTTGTCAGCAGGTTTAGGCTGAAGCCATAAATAGGCACAGTCTGTCCTCATGTCACCTGGAAGAGTCCAGTTCATGAGTCACCAAGAGGAATTGCCAGTGGTGGTTCCCTGAATTTATGTTCCCCCTCAGAGGTGGTGGGTACAAGACTACAGAGCCATTGACCTTGAAAAAGGTGACCTTCCCCACAGGGAATAAACTGCCTACAACAGAGGAGTAATGTTTTTTTTTTCTGAAACAGATTTCTTTATCCTTACTCCTAGGTTTTTTTTCTTTTCTTTTCAAATTTTTTTTTCTTTTTTTTTTCAACTTTGCATTTGGCGACAATCATTTTCCTATGTAACATGATACAACTATTTTTTTGATGACAAGTATGCTCTTGTCATTATTGATACTGGATTTCTGTCTCATTTATCCTGTTTAAGATTTCATTTCTGCCTTGAAACAAGTTGATATCTTGTTTTAATCTTAGATGCTATGCCGAATGAAATTTTGTTTTCAGCCTTAATAATAATTTTTACAGACCTCTGTAGTTTTTATTGCTCATCATATTTAATCACAGTTTGCTAGGAGTGTAATGACTTCTAGTCTTAAAATTCTTAAATATTCAATCAATTTTAAAAAATTTAGAATTGTATCAAGTAATTTTAACATAATTATGAATGATTTTTGTTGTTTGTTCATCCAGGTACATTCTTCTTGTAAATCTCAATATCCCGAAAAGTGCCCACTCGGAGTTTGTCGAGCATCCATAGTGCCACCTACTTCTTTGCACAGCATTGGTAATGATGAAATGTGGGAAGCAACCTGTCCACTAGGTTGCAGTCCTCTTTTAGTGTTTGTCAATTCGAAATCAGGCGATAATCAAGGTGTAAAGTTTCTTAGGAGATTCAAGCAGCTGCTCAATCCTGCACAAGTATTTGATCTCATGAATGGGGGACCAGGTTTAGGGTAAGGGTTAATTTGAATTCATTCTTAATTATAGCAATCCTTCTATTTATACAAAGTATTGATTCCACAAAATCAGATTGTAAATGGAGAAATTATTTTTACACTGTACACATTTCATGCAAATCCAACGCATGCTGGGTGACCTTGCTTGTTTCCCCAGTCTTTAGATCAGCATTTCCCAAACTGTTTCACAGAATATGAACAGATGTTCTATGATAAAATCAAAAACTAATAAGTTTTTAAAAATTGAATTTATCATACTTTATAATTTAAAAATACTTCTATCATGACTGCATTTTAAATAAATGATTTCAAATGACTTCTGAAACAAATTTATGTTGTATTAAATGAATGATTTCAAATGGCTTCTGAAACAGATTTATGTTGCATTAAATGAATGATTTCAAATGGCTTCTGAAACAGATTTATGTTGCATTAAATGTACTTCGTATTAATTCAAATTTTGTGTTCTTCAAACTTCTATTAATATGTATATTCTTAAAATTCTATTCATCTAATGAATAAATCTTCTATTGAATAATTTTTGGTGCAGTCTACTGGAAGAGTACTGGAATATTGTTTAGCATTTTGTTCGAATGTTTTGGCCCATTATTACTAATTTTTTATTCAAGATAGGAGTTTTGTTTTATGATTCTACAAAGAAACATATGATAATAGACCTGGTATTCAAGAAATGTAAATTCCATCACATGAAAATTTTGTTTTCATTATAAAAATAGATTTCGTTTCTAGAATTCTAATTTATGTGAGTAGTAAATTTATTTTAAAGTAGAAATTTTATAATAACTTTGTTTCATTTTTATTATATTTTTCATTTATTAGCTATTCATCTATGTTAATACGTGTACAGATTGGTTTATTTTTAAAAAAATATTTGGAGTATATTGAGTCTAAATTAGTTTTAAAAGTTGTAAATGTTAGGTGAATATTTTTCAATTTAAATAATGCACTGTGGCTCAATAAAGTTTGAGAACCACTGTCATAGATACTTATTTTATAAATATAGGATTATTGTTCTTAGTTATTTTTCTTAATTGTGTCAAATTATAATGGTATCTTATTTGCATACAATGCTTTTTATTAATTTTATCTAAATATTTTAAAATATATAACTGAAGGATTTTAATAAATTTATTTTTTCAATCAATTATTTGCATTGTTGCTTTTATCTTAGTATGTAAAAGTAAATTTCTGTCTACTTTGTCTTATACAAATTTGCATTTTGGGGGATTTCTTTCATATTTGGTATAATTGTTTTCTGTAGTACTATGGAAAATATAGGCCATATGTTGGGTTTCTAAATTCAGATGTAAAGAAAATTGTGAAAACAGTTGCTATAGAATTAATAATGTTTCGACAGTCAGCAATTTAAGTACTGATCTGAATAAAACTATATCATGAACCTGGGCGTAATGCAAGGAATTCATTTCTATTCTTTAAAAAATTAATAATGCTATCAACTGTATTGTTATGAAACATCTAATTAGTGTTGAAAAAGAGAAGTGATACTTCATTCCTACTGCCGGCCGTCCAAATAGATACTCAAGTCCTCAGGATGAGTCGGACGGTCTGGGTCTTCTACTTCATTCGTACTTAGAATAAATATCCAGATCAAGTCAGATGAGCTAAATCAATAGAAGGGTTGGATACACTGGAAAGAACAGAATTAAGTTCAATCAGGGTTCAATCACCTTCTGGAAAGGGGATCAAAAATTTGAATTCGAGTTGAAACATCACCATTTCAACTAAACATTGAAGTAGTGATGTTTCAACCTGGAATAAAAATTTAGATCCGTTTTGCAGAAGAGGATCGACTCAATCCTGTTTTTTCCGGTGTATTCATTTTCCAATCCAGTTTCTGTGACTTGATCAAGATCCAACTTCACTAGTGTTGTTGTTGAGACCCAGACCATCCGACCTACCAGAAAGGTGTAAGGTAACTGTTTGGACGGCCGGGAAGTGCCACCCAATTTAGACCGGAACCCAGTGGGGGAGGCATCCACAGGGACCGTACCCTCCTTCCCCTACCACCAACCTCTCGGAAGGACTTATGGACCCACATGTTTAACGTGATCGTACTCCACGTGAACATGGCGGCAGTTTTGGCAGTGGCTGGAATCGAACCCGGGCCTACCGAGTGCAACTCCAGCGCGCTAACCAATGGGCTACTGCTCCCCAACTTCACTAGTGTGGAAGAGGTTGTTATAAGTCTTGAGTCATCTGTTTATTTTGGCATAGATTTTTCAAACTCATATATTAAGTTTAGCCAATTGTTGAAATAGAATAAAAATGGTATAGGTAAATCTTCTAATACTTATTTAGTGCATTCATTTTGGCATATGCTGATCTAATTTTAGAGCACTTTCATTTTTGTGTATATTGATCAAATTTCATTTTGTTTTGTTTTTTATTTGTATACAAACAGCACCATGATTATTCGTAAGATCTGCCTATAAAGATAATTTTGTATAGCGAGAACATATATTTTTATACTTCTGTTTAGGAGAATTAAATTAAATATTTTAATAGAATGTTTTGAATAACAATGTCATTTAGAATACTATAGGAATTTACGCATACTTGTAAATTTGATGTTTCTTTACATTATATATTCTATACGAAGAACGGGTATACTGCTAGTTTAAAGATTTAAATCTTTAAATATAAGTATTTATAAATTCAAGTATTTAAATATTTAAGAATATTTAAATATTACACAAATATGTAATCATATTTGCTATTAATTATTGTGTTTTTGATTTGAGTAGTTAATATTCTAGAAATATTTTCTCATTTTGCTATCATGGTAATAAATTAATCAAAATAGTGGCAGAAAATTTGGATTAAGTATATATTTGGAATTTTATTTTGCATTATTAGGATAGTTATGATTAATATAATTTCAGAATTCTTAAATCTCATGCATTTAAGGAAACATTTAATGGTGTTATGTTTTTCTTAAAATAACTTGTACATTTGGGAAATTTTCAAAATAAAAATGAGTAATAGAATTTTGTTTTAAAGTATTTAAAAAAGGCAAGTTCAAAGGCTAAGTAAATATGTATAAAAAATTAAATAATTAAAAAATTAATGAAAGTAATCTTAGTGTTATGAGCCTATACTTTTTTAAGATTGGATTATCTATTTAGCTCATTTGATTATCTATTTTCTTTTTATTTAGTTTAAGGATGTTCAGGACATTTAATCCATTCCGTATACTAGTATGTGGAGGTGATGGTAGTGTTAGCTGGGTTCTGACTGAGATTGATAAGCTCAATATGCATAATCAGGTAAGACTGATTTTTTTTTTATATAATGTCAGATAAAGTATGCATTCTCAATTTTACTGTTTTAAAATTTCAATTGAAAACTTTCTAATTTTAATTAGGTGTGTTAATTAGGCACAATGTTTGCTTTTTAAAGTACAGTACAACCTCGAAAATCCGGACTCGTCCGGACTTTGCCGATTCCGGATTTTCGATTTTTCCGGATTATAGAATTTGAATAAAATTCAGATTTGATATTAACTAAATACACTATAAAGCATTATTTTTAGTAAAAATAATGGCAAAAGTTAAGTTAATCAATTAAAACATATTATTTAATCTAAAAAATAGGGCAAAAGAAATTTCTAAGAAAAAATATACACATTAATAATTTAGAATGTGTGAATGAAACGAAATGATAAAATTCCATTTTATCATTTCATTTAAATATTTGAATTAACATTTGTTATTTCATTAATTTTGGTTTATGGAAAAGCAGTTTTCTTTATCCTGTAGATGGACATTACTTCTGCTCGGTTATAATGCTTCTTTGTTCAAGACCTTTAATTGCATGATCGATTTTTTGCATAAGATTATCAATGGGTATTTTTTCTTCTCCACATTTATCGTCACTACTTCGATCTTTTTTTATTTAATATCATATCGCGAATTTCGCCATCATTCAATTTATTTACGATTAGCGCATCATCACCAAAGTGCAGAACTTCCGTTATATCGGCTTTGTCGAGATTTAATGAAGCGCCGGAAGATTTAATGCAGTGCCGAGATTTAATAAAGATCGAGGATTAGCACTTTTAACGATATATTTAAAGGTGTAAATGTGTTTAAACCGTTTTCGCTATTAATGAACGAAAAACAAAAAATAATAACTAAAATAATAAGTTTTATTTATTATCTAGCATCTATATAATGTTATGTTTAAAAAGACTGATGACTCTGAAAAAAGTAAAAACTTTATTAGTAATAGTCAAATGTGTAAAAAATATCACAGTAGATAAAATAAATATCTTTTCCGAAAAAGAAAAATATCTCTCCTCTCAATGATTATTCTAAATTACGATGAGTCATTACTAGGTTACAGCAGCACCCGGACGTGGTGGGGCAGGGAAAACGAAGAAAGGAATTTGCTTAGTTCCTAATCGTAAACACAGCCGACTGTCACCGGTGGCAAGCCGATCCCTTTGAGAGGTCTGTGTGTTAATGACCTTGTTGCTCAGTTCTGTGCGATACGATATTATTTAGTTATTTATTTGCTATGTAAATATGGCTTTCTAAACAAAAGAGGCAAAATATACAGTCGATTTCAAGCTGACACGTTCGACGAGAACAAAAAAATCGTCAGATATCGGGAGGGGGAGGAGATTCTAAAGACAAAACAGAATACATTGAAGAATGGAAATCGTTCTACGAAGTGAATAAAATAAATTTCCGTGAGCGTTAATATGAATTCTCGGGATTTTTAGATTTAATTGAACATCTGTGATAAAATGTTACGATAACGTTTTAAAGTGTTTAATATTAAAAATTACATTGTTTCAGAAAAATGTCTTTTTCAATAATGAGAAAAGGAAATTTTGATAATAAAAATTCCGTATTTAAATAACGATGTATATTTTACGCGAAATAATTCATCAGGAGTTGTGACTTGAATAAGGGGGAGGAGGGATTAACGCTAACAACTCAATTCACGCTCCAACCACGAGCCTATCTATCTACTGCCGTCGTCCATCTAAACTTTCGTTTCATTTCCGGGTTCAGAAAGTCGACCGGAAAATACGGTAAAATAAATAATCTTATGTATAAAATAAATAATCTTACCTTATTATATCTTTTTAAATCCGCGACCTCGTCAGTCCGGGGAAAAAAAAAAAACCGAAAATTTGGAAAACGTCCGGATTTTGGAGGTTTCCGGATTTTGGATGTCCGGATTTTCGAGGTTGTACTGTATATTATAATTTACTGCATCTGGATGTTTTAGTGCTTTTCTCCTTATCCATTTTTAAAATATAATCTCTTCTCTATGTTTCATTCTAAAGATGCCAAAAAACAGCTTTTTTTTGTTAGATTTTGAGTTTTATGCTTAATTATTCTTCCCAGATATTTTTTTATCCTTTTCTTGAAATTTAATTTTATTCTATGTACAACTATTTAAATACAATTCTTCTATTTGCAAATTAAACTTGCAAACTCATTTATAGCATTACATAAGCACCTGTTAAACACAGTGCTTGTTAATAGGTATTTCAAGATTTTAATATTTTATGTAAAGATAAATTATCCCCTTGAAATTGAAAATAGCATAATTAAATGTGAATTTTTATTCTTTTTAATATATATTTTTTTATGTAAATAGTCATTTGTTGTGTTTTTATTAATTTAATTAAAACATGAATTTTATTTTTCCAAAATGGCAACAATGGGAACATTTTATTAGTATCTTGTTCAAAAATGTCAAATTTAGAGCCTGGTGGCTATAAAGTATGGCACTTGGCCTACAGCTTACAAATTTGATGGAATTTTGGGTTTCAATCCAATTTATGTTGTTCTGGAAGTAAATATTTAGAATAAGACCCACCAGTGGTTTTATGCATCCAATTTGTTCTCAATAGATGGTACAAGTTGTCTGTATATGTTTATATGTACATATATTTGTAACTCTCTCTGAAAGATGGATTTGTAGAGACATAAGCCGCTTAATGGTCATAGCAATAAATCCCATCACTGTTTTAATTTTTCAAATTTAGAGGGGAAATGAAGTGAATGAGTATTGCAAAATGTTATAACATATTTTTTAATAAAATAATGATTGAAATATAAAGATGCATACAGGCATGTAGCTAGCCAGGGGAGGGGCTCAAGG
This sequence comes from Amaurobius ferox, assembly GCA_951213105.1. Classification (NCBI taxonomy): domain Eukaryota; kingdom Metazoa; phylum Arthropoda; class Arachnida; order Araneae; family Amaurobiidae; genus Amaurobius; species Amaurobius ferox. The sequence continues at coordinate 50,312,275 of OX578144.1, forward strand.
GGCTGAAGCCCCCCCCCCCTGAAATCTAAAAAAAAAAAGAAAGAAATCTCTAGTCATGAATGTTCAACTCTGTATCAATTTCCAATTTTCATCAATGCAAAGCACCTTTTTAGTTCCAAAAATGAAATATTCCATTACTTGTTTTATAACATGCTGCCTGCAGGCAGTTTATAGTTATTGTGTTCTCATTTTAGCAGCAGTGGAATTGCCTTAATTATAATACTATCACCCCCTAAAATTCGCCTTAGTTTACAATCGCCGCTAAGAGAGGTGTAAACTTGAAACTTGATAAGTTTTTTTTTTACCCATCACTAGCGCCGACTTCGTGGGGGGGGGGGGGGGCTCCGGGGCTCGAGCTCCCATGGCCCACGCAGAACCGAATTGCAGATGAATGATATTGCAGATTTTGAAAACCCGACGCTTATATTACCCCTAGTGTTTCGTGCTATTTTGAAATGTTTCTAGGATCTCACTTCTATATAATAAAAGGCAATGTCTGTCTGTGTGTCTGTCTTATGGCTCAGCGACCGCGCGTCGCAGAACTATGAAATTTGACAATTGGAGACCCGGGGATGGGGGGGGGGGGTGACAAGTGAAAACCTAATTTTAAAATTTGAATTATTTTTCTTTTGTTATCTAATGTTTTATGCGATTTCAACCATTTTTTTCCCCACCATCCAGACGTCATAGAAAAAAAAAATCACATGATCGGAAAGAGCAGTTAATTGCGAGTAAAAATATATCAATTTCAAATCTCAATTTCTAATATTTTTTAGAAATTTTGAAACAAAAGTCACTTTCGGCTAAAAAAAACGAACTTTCGTTTTTAAATCCTCACATTTGAAAAAGTACCAACAATTTTGACTAATAATTTACATTTTTAGAAAGCTCAAAGATCTGGCTTTCTTACAAGCCCAATCTGATCAAGAAATAATTATAAATAGCAGCCCGATCCTGATTTTAAAGAAGTAATGATTTTAAATTTCTCGGCGATTTCTCAGGAAGTTCCAACCGACTTCCCACTTACCCTGCTAGCGCAACCGGGGACGTCACGCCATTTCCATGGAGATTGTGAATTGGATCGGGTTATTACGATGGAATTAAGAGCTTAGCATATGGTCATTATAAAACTTAAATGATTGAATTGTGGTGATGTATTGTATACATCGGATGAAATTATTATATTTATATTTTAAATGATGGTACGATATGGTTTTTTTAAATGGATATTTTAATTTATGGATATTTTAATTTTATGGATATTTTAAATGATGGAACGATGGAGTAAGGATGATGGAATCGGAAGTCCTTCCGAGAGGTTGGTGGTAGGGGAAGGAGGGTACGATACCTGTGGATGCCTCCCCCACTGGGTTCCAACCTAAATTGGGTGAATAAAAAGAAAGTTATGGAGTTTGTCACGGAGGGTGCGGTAGTCCAGTAGTTAGCGAGCGAGAACATTAAAAAAAAAAATTCAGGAAATATTTAATTCTGCTTCACAGCTTGCAGAGGTAGTGTTCCAAACTGAATTGAAGATTCCAAGACTCACATTAAAGCAAACAAGACGTGCAAATCCTCCAACTACTTCTGTTGAAGAATACTACAGGGTGACTATCTTCATTCCTTGTGTTGATAGTCTGATTCAAAATTTACATGATTGATTCGTTTCGAATGAGGATATTCTACCAAGTTTCCAAATACTTCTTCCTGGTTTTGCTTCTGTTGATCACACAAGCAAGTTGGAAAGTCTGTCTCCATATTTCGACAATAAAATGTCACTCTCAAAACTGATCAAGCAGCATCGGGCGCGGTTAGTACTTGGTGGGTGACCACCTCGGAACACCGCGTGCTGTTGGCCATCTCGGGTGCGGTATCCCCGTGGTTTGCGCGCTAGATTTGCACGCTACCACAAAATGCCGCCGTGTTCATGCGGAGTACGATCACGTTAAACATGTGGGTCCGTAAGTCCTTCCAAGAGGTTGGTGGTAGGGGAAGGAGGGTACGGTCCCTGTGGATGCCTCCCCTACTGGGTTCCGGTCTAAATTGGGTGGCACTTCCCGGCCGTCCATACAGTTACCTTACACCTTTCTGGTAGGTCGGACGGTCTGGGTCTCAACAACAACTCTCAAAACTGAAAGCTGAATATGAACTGTGTGGTGGTGTTGTTGAGACCCAAAGACCGTCAGACTTACCAGAAAGGTGTAAGGTAACTGTTTGGACAGCCGGGAAGTGCCACCCAATTTAGACTGGAACCCAGTGGGGGAGGCATCCACAGGGATCGTACCCTCCTTCCCCTACCACCAACCTCTCGAAAGGACTTATGGACCCACATGTTTAACGTGATCGTACTCCGCATGAACACGACGGCAGTTGTGGCAACATGCAAATCCAGCGTGCAAACCACCAAGCTACCGCGCCCGAAATGTGCCAACAGCACGTGGTGTTCCCAGGTGGTCACCCACCCAAGTACTAACCGTTCCCGATGCTGCTTGACTTCGGATGAACTGTGGTGTGAAAGAGTTTTAACTATTGACACTAACATTGAGGTCCTGAAAATGTTAGAGCATTATAATGGCACCTATTATCGTACAAGTAGGTACCTCCTTACTGTCTTGGATACATTACCAGTAACAACTGCTAGTGTAGAAAGATCGTTTTTGACGCCGAAAAGGGTGAAAACTTTGCCCCGTAGTGTAATGAGTGATGACAGACTGAGTGCACTTGTCATGATTTCAATTCACTCCAACATTACTGTGGAACCGGATAAGGTCATAAATATTATGGCAGGGAAAAAGTAGAGGAGATTGCTTCTGTAGCAAATAAAAAATGTCGATCTGCGATAGAGCTTGTATGGCAGTTAATTCGCTGTTGGAATTTGAATAAGTAAAATATAAATAAAATAAGTAAATTATAACTTTCCACCCTCAAAGTTTTTATAATTATAGGTATCTGTGGTAATAAAATGTTTATTTAAAAATACTGTAGCAATTAATTTTACTTCCTTAGACTAAATAATTGAGGTGTAACAAGTTTAAGGTGTAATATATAAAAATCAAAAGGAAAAATGAAATTGAAAAAAAAAAATCTGATGTGGGCAACAAATGACTTTCCTTATATAATGCAGTGAATTTACTACTTTTACAGTAAAAAAAAATAAGATTTCTTATAGTAGATACTTATATTCTTTCCAAAATATTGATTTCTTGACAATTAATCGTCATTTTAATTTATTTAGCGTTATTTTTATCCATTTGGCGAGATTTTCGTTAATTTGGCAACATTTAAAAATGTCGCCAATTTGGCGACATTCCGCCAAATTCGTTGCCAAAATCTCGCCAAGCGTTATGGACGGAGAAATAAGTTATTCTTATAGCATATAAATGACTATTGGAGTTCAAATGCAAAAGTGTTACTCAAAGTATATTTTCTCATGAATGGAACGAGATAGATCCACAAGAATGATGTCATCCAATGTATCGCATGATATTACATATGAAAGTGAACATGTTTCTCAACAGTTAATATTTCTTTTTAATTTATGGGTTTTTTTGATACATTCATTTGAAAAATGTGCAATATCTCGAGAACGGTTCATGCTAGCATTCTAAAGTTTATGTCAATCATTTTCTAAAGAATAATCACATAAGAAATGTCTATTTGCGTAATTTTATTAAAGGTTGTGATTTTTTGATGATTTTTTCAAAATTTCACTCGAAATTTTAGGGGGATTCTGGACATTCGATTATGTTTAAAAACAATAGGCTTCCAGTTTTCACGGATTGTGATTTTTGTACCAAATTTCATTCGAATCGCTCCATTCGTTCATGAGATATCGTCGCCACAGACTCACTGACACACACACACACACACATTCTTTCACACACAGCCATCATTTCAAAAATGTTTGATTCGTTATCAGGGATGCTTGAAACATGCTCTTCCGTCGAAAACTCGAATTCGAATTTTCGACCCCATCGCAATACTTTCCTTATACATTATGCATATAAGGAAAGTAAAAAACAACGGCAGGTGAGCGGGGGCAGGGGGGTCACAGCTCGGCACTAATTGAAAAAGTTAACGCTAGACAGGTAAAGGTCCATTACGGTTTCAAGCATACAGTTCATCCCCCCCCCCCCCCCCCCCCCCCCGAAATGAAATCCGGGCTACGGGCCTGCATGCATACCATTTTAACTCAGAGATTATTTCCCATAAGAATGTTCAAGTGCTCTTTAATTTTCTTTTGTGTATGTGCAAGGAATAGCACTCACTCAGTACCCAACCAAGGAAACTATCAACAATAATCATTTCTTCCATAAGATATTTATCAATCATGGAATAGCCAGAGTTTAAGCTGACAAATATTGCCTTAGTAAATAAACAAAAACGTTGCAAAAATGTAGTTTTGTCACAATGCAAATATATATATATATATATATATCCGTCCAAGTCTGGTTAATGGGAATAGCTTTAATAGCTTTATTTGCATGTGTATATTGCAAACAAATATGAGTTATCGATAACTTATCACATATAATGTAAAGTCTATGTATCAACGAATATTTGACTGATTAAATTTGATTAAAATAATTTTTTAAGATTTAATACTTTATAAAATAAATTCATACCTGTAGTTACAATAAGTATACTTTTATAATTTAATATGTAATTATTTTGGCAATAAATTGGAAAATGAAAAAATGGTAGATCATGGTAGAAAAGTTCCAAACCCTTTTAATGTTGGTTCCTGTTTGAGAACCAATTTTATAATGAAGACCCTCATCTTATCCATGATATGATTATGAACACTATTAAATTTTTGTACTTTGTATGTTTCAAATGTAGTAAGGATGTAAACCTATGAAGGAATGTACAAAAGTGCAAATGTATCATTTAGTTCTTTATTGAAAATTACTACGAATGCAAAAAAAAGCCTTTTGCTCTTCAATCACATTCAAATATTGTATTCGGTTGGTAAATAAATCTTTACAGTATAGAATCATGTCATTGTTTAAACAATAAATTATTGTTATCTAAGCATTTCAGAATATCTTGAAATAAAATGAACCTCAAAATTTCAAGTATTTATAAATTGCAGCAATGGCACATTTGGTATTTTAGCATATTTTACTTTAAAGCTGAAATTTGGGATTTTTAAAAATCAAAAGTGGATTCTGTCAATAAGTTGGTTTCAAAATTCACTGCTTCTTTTGCAATAAAGAAGTGTTGTAATTCTTAAATGCTGTTAAACTTATAATCTGTGAAGAAAATTTAAGGCACTTTACTGTTGGAGGGTCTCTTTGATCCCTTTGTTGTCAGCAACAATCCTGATCTCCTGAGAGTCCACAAATTTACATGGCTAAAATAAGCCTTCTGAGAATTTATGCTTATCATACAAATTACAAAAATTTGTACCTAGATCTAGTTTTCTACAAGTTAACTTCAAATATGAACTTTCATTGTGATACATTCAGTTATATTAGACTTATTGCATCCAAATGACATCATTCCAAATAAAATGTGTTTAAAAAGCTTAAAAATGTGTATTTTCATCAAAATGTTAAATTTTTATGCTGTAATGTATGAAAGTAAAAAGTATAAATCTAAAAATTTCTAGGTAAAATGAAATGTCCTGATATTGGCTACAACAGGCTTTTTACCTCTGTTATTTTACTTATTTCTTTAGTGCCAAGTTGGAGTGTTGCCTTTAGGAACAGGAAATGACTTAGCTCGTGTTTTGGGATGGGGTTCATCTTGTGATGATGATGCACAGCTCCCTCAATTATTAGAAAAGTATGAAAAAGCCACAGTAAAAAGTTTAGACAGGTAATTTACTTTTAAAAATTTTTGTCTTATTTAGAAATGCATTTTGCCATCGTTCTTATAACTGTGATAAACCCATATAAGTGAAAGTTCAATGTATATACTCTGAAAAGATTTTCAAATAAGATTTTAGTGAAATCTGGTTGTCCATTTGAAATGACCATATCTCTTATACCATTAGGATAACTAACCATAATGTACTTGAATTTATTGTGTGGAAAATTTATTATATAAATGCTTAAGAATTTGTTTGTTCCTTAAAAGTCAAAGCATTATTTTGACAAATTTTAAATTTGCAAATTTAGAATATCTGAAGAAAAATACACAAGATTTAAACTGAGCCTGTAACATACAGAACTGACACTATTATAATTACAGATACATCCATTACTAAATGGGAAGCACATAAGTCATAATTAACCCACAACATATTAAAGTTCCTAAGATCATCAAATGAACAATTTAAAGCTGTATTATAACAGGAGTCTCCTTTAAGAAATGGATAACATAAAAATCACAATTCTCCAGCACCAATTTAAGCATTCTATATACAGTTAAATAAATGTACACTACCAGTAGTATTACAGGTACCTCCATAAATGAATGGCATACAATTAAAGGATGATTAGCCTTCACCAAGATAAACAAAATAAATGATATAATAATCTATTAGTACAACTATTTAGAGATAGAAATCTACAAAACAAACTTTAAAGCATTGATCAAATTATCAACAATACAAATCTTGAGGATATAATTATATACTGGGTGTCCAGTGCTATCGGTGCCCAGTGGCTATTTCCTCAACCGTTAGTCACAGAGATATACTTCCAATTGCAAAAATGTTTTAAATTTTAAAATTTATTTTCTTAGAAACAGTTTAAATCAATAAATACATTTCTGAAAGAAATACGAAATATAAATTTCTATACGGTTCCCCGGTCCTACCAATTATATTTAGGAAAATCATCCTCATGCAGTTTTACCACCAAAATTCACCGAGTTATGAAGCATTAAACTTTATGGCTTAAGTCGCTTTTCCATGCATAAAAATGTCCCGTTTCAGGCAACCAATCAATCAGGGACTGTATTGACCATTTCTCAGCACAAAAAGTGCTCTAACTTTAAACAGCTATAAGTCGGTCAATTTTGATCATAAAAGGATGATTTTTTTTTATTTTTGCATAAAATTGTATGAGGATGATTTTCCTAAATATAATTGGTAGGACCGAGGGACTATAAAAATTTTATATTTCGTATTTCTTTCAGAAATGCATTTATTGATTTAAAACTGTTTAAGATAATAGATTTTAAAATTTAAAACATTTTTGCAATAGGAAGTGTATCTCTGTGACTAACGGTTGAGAAAATAGCCATTGGGCACCGATATTACTGGACACCCTGCATATCCTCAAACTAATGAGCAACAATTAATTTTTTTAAAGTTACTAATACCTAATTTAACCTTAATGGAAGGAGCAGGTAGAGGAGGATTTGAAATTGCTTGGTATTAGCAATTATTAGAGGAAAGCGGCCAATAGAAAGGAATGGTCAAAAATCTTAAAGGAAGTCAAGGCCCTACAAGGGCTGTAGTACCATGATGATGATGATGATGAATACCTAATTTATATACAGGGTGTCCAGTGCCTAATGGCTATTTCCTCAATCATTAGTCACAGAGATACACTTCCAATTGCAAAAATGTTTTAAATTTTAAAATCTATTACCTTAGAAACAGTTTAAATCAAAAAATGCATTTCTGAAAGAAATACGAAATATAAATTTTTATACAGTCCCCTGGTTCTACTAATTATATTTAAGAAAATTATCCTCATAAAATTTTATGCAAAATAAAAAAAAATCATCCTTTTACGACCAAATTGACCTACTTATAGCTGTTTAAAGTTAGAGCACTTTTTGTGCTGAGAAATGGTCAATATGGTCGTTATAGAAGCGGGATATGTAGAAAATATATAGAAACGGGATATTTTTATGCATGGAAAAGCGACTTAAGTCATAAAGTTTAATTCTTCATAACTCGATGAATTTTGGTCGTAAAAGGAAGATTTTTTTTTATTTTGCATGAACTTGCATGAGGATGATTTTACTAAATATAATTGGTATGACCAGGGAACCGTATAAAAATTTATATTTCGTATTTCTTTCGGAAATGTATTTATTGATTTAAACTGTTTCTAAGATAATAGATTTTAAAATGTAAAACATTTTTGAAATTGGAAGTATATCTCTGTGACTAACAGTTGAGGAAATAGCCATTGGGCACCTATAGCACCGGACACCCTGTATATACACTCTGTTGCAAAAAATATATGCACCCATAAGAAATGAAATTGAGCTACAGCTTTGAAACTTAACATGTATATTTCATTTGAGGAGATATGCAAATGATTAGAATTTGGGAGCCAAAAAATAAAGTTTTATTATGAAATGGTGGCAACAAGATGACATTTTAGAAGTGGGAAATCCTTCCCTGGTAGCTATGCATTCAAATTATCTTTAATAGTGTTCAAGATATTGATATTCTTTACCAACCTATCCACCAAGTAACTTTGTCTCAATGTGTATGGATGCCATAAATACATTTTAATTTCTATAATTTTTTTCATTTAGGTGGTGTATTATGACTTATGAAGGATCTATGCTTGCACCTCGCAAAAGTCAGACACAAGTAAGATTGAAATTAATGTATCTAAAGTTCTAAAGTTTTGGAGTAAAGTTTGCTTTCAAGTACTTCTTTTTTTTTACGGAACTTGCTATGTTTGTCATTGATGAAAATGTTTATACTTTGACTAAGATAATGGGTGATGACCAGCTAATGTGTGGATAAGCATTTGCCCATTTCATTACAATTAAATAAATCAAAAATTTTTATATAATTTAAAATCTGAAAGTTTAAAATACTAAAAAAAGAATAAAAAAAATCACCATATTACTTAAACTACTTAGTAGAGTTAAAAAATAAACATAATAGACAAATTTCAAGATAAAAATATTTCCTCAAAATTAAATATAACTAAATTTGTAATGTCACATAAAAAGAAATTTAAAATACCAAAATGTTATAATCAAAAAGATCAAATAATTACTAAGTCAAGATTGGAGAAAAGAGATTAATTAAATTTGGCATGAATTACTAATAAAAAAAATTCAGGTAAAGAAGATAAACAGTTTACAGTTGCCAAAAAAGTGAATATTCGAACCTAACCATAAAATAATCTATAAAGTACGGCATTCTTCTGCTTAATGCTTTTTTAAAATGAGTAATGTTAAAGTTAAAATGCTGGAAGATGCATAAAACTGAAAATACTTTGATTTATGAATATAAAAAAATCTTAAATGATCAAGCTTGTTGGAAAATAGAAGATTGAAAATCATCTATAAAACAATTTAAAGTTAAAATGCTGAAATGTTTTACAGAGAACATGAAAATTCCAAAACATCGTGATAAAAAATTACAAGACATCTAACAAGTCCAAAAAATCTTGGCAAGATTTAAAATAAGTCAACAAAAGTATTTATTCAAAAGACTTGTTTGTGTGCATGCTTGGTGAGAAATAGTTACATTCAACTATACAAGCATAGAAACAAAATGGAAATAATTTTGGTTCAAAACAGAAGATTTGAAAATTGAGCAGTGTTATCTGTATCTGTATTATTTAAGTAGCAGGCACCTATTTTGATCCCAGACATTCATTCTAATGAGAAATAAAAATTATGCAGTAAAAAGTTTTCGAAAGTAATTTTTTTAATCTAAATTATTTTTCAATCAGATTCTATCTTGCATAATAATGTCTGTTTGTCTGTCTGGACAGTCTGTAGCAGGAAATCTAAGCATAATACACCTATGAAATTTGGTACACAGCTACTTCAAGACCTGAGTAGGTAGGTTGCTGTTGAGACCCAGACCGCCCGACCTACCAGAAAGGTGTAAGGTAACTGTTTAGACGGCCAGGAAGTGCCACCCAATTTAGACCGGAACCCAGTGGGGGAGGTATTCACAGGGACCATACCCTCCTTCCTCTACCACCAACCTCTCAGAAGGACTTACAGACCCACATGTTTAATGTGATCATACTCCGCATGAACACGGTGGCAGTTTTGGCTGTAGCAGGAATCGAACCCGGGCCTACCGAGTGCAATTCTCATGCGCCAACCACTGGGCTACCACGCCCTAGCTCAGCATTATATTTTTAAATTAAAATTAGTTTTTCAGTTATTTTATGTTTTACTCCAATTTAGGCTGATATTTACACAAATCGATTCCTTAGCAACCTAAAATATTATTACAACATTTTCCACCTTGATACCATCAGAAAAATCGAAGAATGTTTTTTCCAGTAATGTTTGAACTGAATCTGTTTTACAATTCATTCATATTTATTTATTTTAAAAATACATTGAACTTTGCATTTTTTACATGATCTAATATATTATCACATCCAAAAACAAATATTTGCACAATTCTATAATTTGTCTAAAACATCCTTATATATATGAGCATCTTAACGATTTTTTTTTTTTTCCAAAAGTAATTTTAATTTTTCTAAATTTTTAACTGATCTCATTCACTTTTTTCAATGGACTGTCTGCATTCCAAACATTTCAACAGTTCCCCTATCAGGATCAGATCCAGTGAGTTTTAAAGTGAGATTAGCTGTTGTATGATGGATGGGTTTTCGGCATCCAAGGAAAGCTTCTTTAGGGAGAAAGGTTTTATTCTACATTGCAGAGATAAAAAATGTCTTCTTGAAGCCATTTAGTTCCTTTTTCATTTTTATAAGTGGTCAAGATTGGAAGTACAATGCAGTATTGGAAGTACAAAAATTATGTTGTTTGTGGAAAATATAGGCAATTGTAATTTTCATTTTGTGATTTGGAAATTTTATTTGTATTGTAAGCATGATTTTAGTTCAAAACAGACGATTTGGAAATTGAGTATGATATTACTTTTGTCTGTATTACTTAGCTACCGGCACTTATTTAGGACCCGGGCAACACTGGGTGATTCATTCTAGTGTATATATATATATATATATATATATATATATATATACATACATACATACATACTAGGGTGTCCCAATAACATTGACCTTGGCTTTTATTCCTTAAATATTGATCTTAGACATATATAATAAATTACAAAGTTGTGTAAAAAAGGTACGGAATTTTATGAAATTGATTAAAATTTTCAAGGGAATTAAATTTTAAGAAATACAAAATTTAATTTTTATATGACACTCGTTCAAAAACATTTCCAATGAGCAAAATGTGCCCCATGCACTAATAAGGTGATGTACAAAATTTCAGCATTTTATGATAAGTCCCAGAGATATGAAAAGACAAAAATGCTGACTTTAACCACTTTTCGATGTATCGACATGAGTTCTCAAAGGGGAAAAATCATGTCAGCAGATCGCGTTTCAGGGGTCATACACAAATTACGAAAGAAAACAATGATTATATAAATAAATAATAATTTTGCTATTTATTGGTACAAAAGTATCTACACTGTATAGAAATAATAACTTTACACAAAGATTACAAAGCTTGTTCAAAATGTTTTCTATCCATGCCAAAGATCCATTAAAAATAAGAGGCAGATGTTATTTGCCTATGATGCATTTCTGCATTGCGCCATTTGCACTCTTACTGTAAACATTTACATTTTAATTTGTGATTAATCCCTCACCAACTTTGAACATATCTTTTTATGATAAAATGCTGAAATTTTGTACATCATCTTATTAGTGTGGGGCACATTTTACTCATTGGAAATGTTTTTGTACGGGGGCCGTATAAAAATTTAACTTTTGTATTTCTTAAAATTTATCCCCTGGAAATTTTTATTGATTTCATAAAATTCTGAACCTTTTTTTATGCAACTTTTTAATTTATTATATATGTCTAAGATCAATATTTAAGGAATGAAAGCCGAGGTCAATGTTTTTGGGACACCCTGTATATATATATATATAATTAACACATAAATTTTGTTATTCCTTTAGATATATTAGTCTGGGTTACAAGATAAAACAAAATTTAATGTCTGCAGAATTATATTCCTAACCATCACAAACGAATGAATTTAATTGGGTTAAGAATTGAAATATTTTGTTATTTGTATAACATACAAAATAATATTAATGGTATAATTTTTATAACCAGCAACTTGTATATACAGTCTGTTCATCTTTTTGAAAGCATATGTCAATAAAAACTTAAAAAAATCAACTTAATCAATTTTGCTTTTTCATTTAATTGTATTTCTTATCTTTGAATACTCCCTAAACTCATTTTCTTTTTCATTTTAAACAAGCATCCTTATAGCTTTTTTCACTTTTTTTTTTTCTTTGACAAACTTTGAAGATATGATGTTCTTGATTTATAATTTATATGTAATTATACTTTTTTTTTTCTTTTTTAAAATATGTTAAAAGAAATATTTAAAGTTTAATAACAGTCAGAATTATTAGTTAGAAGTTATATGCATGTTTCTAAGGTTGAACAATATGGAGGAAAATTTTCCATGAAACAAAAATTCAAATGTAAAAAAATGAATAAAATATATCAGAATTTGTCAGAAAAAAATTATTTTACTCAAAAGCAAACAAAAGAATATTTTCCTTCTTGAAAAATTATTTCAATTGCTGTTTCAAACTATGTTGAGTCTGTTGTAAACCATATATTATTAATTGCTTTAATTCTTTATTACATGAAAGGTATTTTGTAGAAAAAATAAATATCACTTATTTTCGAATTGTAGTTTGAACCCATTAGCCAGTACGAAGACTCTGTTGTAACACATCTGACAAAAATACTTCATTCTGATCAGCATTCTGTAGTTATTTCTTCTGCCAAGTAAGTTCCTTTTTGTTTCAAGTAAAAATAAAATATTTTTGTTTGAATGTTACTATAAATTCTCACATATGTGTTATGTTAGTAGCATAACAATTTTGTGATTAATATCTACAACTATTTTTATTTCAGAGTATTATGTGAAACAGTGAAAACTTTCATAGCAAAAGTGGGTGTTGCATATTCTAAAGAAAATACTGATCAAGAGGATACAATAACTCATAAAGTTAGTTCTTTTTCTTTTTTTCCCCCCTTTTTTTCTCTATTTTTATTGTAATACTTTTTCTCGTTTCTCTGATTATTTATTTAAGAACTGCCATATGTGCGTAAAATTGGAAATTATTATATTTAATGTTATCTGTTGTTAAGTGAGCATAATGTGTATGTCAGTTCTTCTGATTACCAAGGTTATTCTTTATTTTTGACTTTATTCAGCAGCCCAATAATTGTCAAATACAAGTTTTTTCCCCAAATGAAAACTTCAATCACCACATTTTGTTTTCCCTTTCCACATCATATATGCCAAAACATCAAAGTTAAATCTCATTATGTGTTACTCTGGATAGAGCTTAGTGTCCACAAGGTTTTTAATTATACAAGTCTGCCTACATGCAGGCACACAAAATGCATTGTAATGTTTAAATATATTTCAGTAGGATCTATGATTTGTATCCCAGTGGGAATGCATGTCAGCTAGTTATTAAAACTTTTAAGTAAAAAGGTATTCATGTTATATTTTGATCTTAGTCATAGGCTAATTTATGGCTTAACATCAGGTATGGGAACCTTTTAGAGTGTATGGGTATAACATAATTTTAAAGTTACAACAGAACAAACAGTTCAGAATTTTTTACCTTATAATGAAAATTTATAAATACTTGAACCACATTTGGTCCATAGGCCAAAGGTTGATCATGTGTGCTATACTGTGCATAAGCTATTTAAGGTTGTTATTCAAATTGATTGTTTCAAGCAGAAAAGGAAATTCAGACAGTAACATGCAGTTAATTAAGTAGCAGATTTTCAAATGAGACATTTCTGTTTGGCTGTAATTTCTGTCTTAAGTTGAATATAAAGAAATCCTACCATGCTAACTGCATATAGTTCTACATTTAAAGATTCACTTTGAATTTTTTTATTTCAGTTGAAACCTTTAAAAGATATCTGCCTAACCATGAAGAAAACATGTCAATAAAAATCGCAGCCATTTATAGAATGCACTTTCAATGCAATGAATTTCAACAAAAATTTCAGAATTTGCATATTATTATATACACATTTAAATAAAAAAAAATATTAAAAAGTATTTCTTTATCAATATTCTGTATTAAAGCTCTTGAAAAACTTTGTTTATGTATCATAAGTTTATATTCACCTTATTATAACCTCAATTTAAATGTTTATTTCTAAAGCAACAATATTTTTAGCATATAAATATTGGTTTTCACAATTTCAGCATTTTTTTTTTTAACTTTTAGTGTGATGTGCTCAATGAAAAACTGGAGAAATTACTTCTGGCATTGAATCAAGAGTCTCTTGCCTCAAACCAGTTGCCTGAGAAAAAATCTTACCAAGAAGAATCAAGCGCATCGGGTACTCCAGAATCAGTTGCTTCTGAAGTTGAACTACCTCCTAGTCAACCTAAAAAGGTTTTTTCCTCCTTCTTCGAGTTCTCATTATTTTACCATGAAAATTTAAATAATTTCATTTACTATAAAGGAACCAATTTTATAATCTGTATTTAAAAGTTGTGTAAATAATAGAATGTCACTAAAATAAAAAGAATAAGTTGTAAAGTAATATGTGCATACATGCATTTTATTGTATTCTATATACAGATGTCAATGGAAATTTATTATTACTTAATGGAAAGTGGCAGATTTATCAATAAGTGAACTAAATACCCACTTAGTCCACTTAATAAAATGCATGTATGCACTTATTACTTTACAACTTACATGGCAATGTGTGATTTTATTGTCTTTTTGTGTTTATTGAGTATTTCTCAAATTTGTGGCTTTTATGTTCATTATGTGTATAAAAAATTAGCAAATCTGCAATTTATTTTTTAATATTCTTCAATAAGTTTTTAATAATATTGATAGAGCTATAAATTTTATTTTATTGAGAATTCTTTATTTTCATTTATTTATTTATTTTAGACTACTTTTGTTCAGAGAGAAGCTTTAATGTCTCGTGCAAACAGTTTGAAGAAAGCTGTGCGACAAATTATTGAGCATACTGAAAGAGGTACATCATAATTTATATATATATATAATATATATAAACATCATTGCTTATATGAATTGTTTTTAAACATGTGAATTGATTAATATTTTGTATCTATTTTATGTCTGAAATATATGAATATGTCAAATTAAGAAAAGTTAGCCATTTGTTTGGAGTTTTATGCTACTAAATATGCGGTGTCACTATTTCCAAACCATACTCTATGTTTTGGCAAATTAAGCCATTTTGATAATTTCTGTGTTAAAAGAATGTATAAATTTTTACATTTGAAGCTCTTCTTCAATGTTGATTGCATTAAATGTATTTGTATTTATTTGTACTGTTGTTTTATGTCCAGTATTCCACATATGCATTGAATTGCATAACACACTTTGCTGAGAAAAAAGATTACTTATATCAACATTTTAACATGGATACAAATAATCTCTTTTTCGGCACATTCAAAGCATATTTGGAAAAGGTCCATTTCGCCAGCCCCGCCCATCTCGAGTTTAAAGTTCAAATTAGGCTCAATCGTTAGTGCATTGTTAGTGCACGTTAGTGCACGTAAGCATTTCGTTAGTGCACGTAAGCATTTCGTTAGTGCACAGCCCCCTCTTCAGGTATTACAAAAAATAAAAATAACATGGGCGGGACTGGGGAAATGGCCTCCCCACCCACCCACCTCGAATTATAAGTTCAGATTAGGCTCAATCGTTAGTGCACGTATGCATTTCTTTAGTGCACAGTCCCCCCTTCAGGTGCTACGAAAATAAAAATAACATGAGCGGGGTTGGGGAAATGGCCTCCCCACCCACCCACCTCGAATTATAAGTTCAAATTAGGCTCAATCGTTAGTGCACGTTAGTGCACGTATGCATTTCTTTAGTGCACAGTCCCCCCCTTCAGGTGCTACGAAAATAAAAATAACATGGGCGGGGCTGGGGAAATGGCCTCCCCACCCACCCACCTTGAATTATAAGTTCAAATTAGGCTCAATCGTTAGTGCACGTTAGTGCACGTATGCATTTCGTTAGTGCACAGTCCCCCCTTCAGGTGCTGTGAAAATAAAGATAACATGGACGGGGCTGGGGAAATGGCCTCCCCACCCACCCACCTCGAATTATAAGTTCAGATTAGGCTCAATCGTTAGTGCATCGTTAGTGCACATATGCATGTCGTTAGTGCACAGTCCCCTCTTCATGTGCTGCGAAAATAAAAATAACATGGGTAGGGCTGGGGAAATGGCCTCCCCACCCACCTCGAATTATTCGTTCTGATTAGGTTCCATCGTTAGTGTACGTTAGTTCACATATGCATTTCATTAGTGCACCCCCCACCCCTTAAGTAATACAAAAATAACGTGTGCGTTGCTGGGGGAACGGCCCCATCAGCCCACCTCCAATTTCCTAACTATCCAAATTTCGAATTCTATGTACGTCCCTGATGTGCACCCCCCAATTAATACAAAAATAACGTGTGCGTGGCTGAGGGGGCTTTAGCTTAACTGGTTTCTCATTTTTTACTACGTAACTGTAACGTTATCAAAATTAACCAACATCCCCAAGTCTGATTTACTTTACATTTCCCGATTTTTATAAAAAATTATTTGTAGACTATTAGGCCTTTGAACGTGTTAAAAGAAATTTTGTACTAAATTGTAGAACGTGAAATATAATTTAAAAGAATTTAGTAAATATAATACACTTTACGAAATGGTCCAGAATTTACAATAAACATTCGTAGCATTATAAATGATGATATAAAACTGCAATTTATATCATCAAAAAATTTATATCATTCCAAAATAAAAACAAAAATATGAGAGGCTATCATAACACAATTAATGTAATATATAATTCTTGAAATGAATATAAACGCCTACTTAAGAATGCTATCATTTCGGATATGTAAAACATGAATCGTTTTTATTCTGTGTATACCAAAATTTGGCATTTTTGAACTTCAGTATTTATCCTTACGAGTTAGATGGAATTGGAGAGATCATCAACTTTCTCCCACACATTGTTATGCAGACCAAAGCAATGACCGACCGCATTGGACGTTTTTGCTGACGGAGCCAGGAAACTAATCTCAATTGGTATTTCTTACTACCTAGATTCAATATATGTGGGACTGATGATAATGGTATGTTGATATCCAAGTTGAAATGGGATGGATGGTCATTGTTCATGTAACAATTCTAAAAAAAATATGAGACTTAAAATTATAATGTATTTTAGTAATTCCTCCACAGATGTTGCATTTTATGTTTGGATTTAACACACTGTGTAACGCATCTTGAAAATAATCCATGTTGTTACGTAAAGAAAAACTAATGACAATTTTAGCAAAGTTATTGGTAGCATTACAACTAAAACTTTCCAAGCCAACGGCCGTACCGTGCTGAAAACACCGGTTCTCGTTAGATCATCGAAATCAAGTAGCATCGGGCGCGGTTAGTACTTGGGTGGGTGACCACTTGGGAACACCGCGTGCTGTTGGCACATTTCGGGCGGGGTAGCCCAGTGGTTTGTGCGCTGGATTTGCACGCTGCCACAACTGCCGCCGTGTTCATGCGGAGTACGATCACGTTAAACATGTGGGTCCAAAAGTCCTTTCGAGAGGTTGGTGGTAGGGGAAGGAGGGTACGGTCCCTATGGATGCCTCCCCCACTGGGTTCCTGTCTAAATTGGGTGGTACTTCCCGGCCGGTTACCTTATAGCTTTCTGGTAGGTCGGACGGTCTGGGTCTCAAACAAACAAATTAAAACATTCCACTATTTCGGTAGCACTTTAAAAATCTTTAAATAATTTCCTTAATAAATATTTTGCAGTTGTGGCTGCGTTTACATAAATGAGATCCGCATTTTTTTTAAATGGTTCTCCTTTAAAATGGTTAAGTAAGATAGCTGCCCGTTTTCTATATGTTTGAACTGTGATAACATCACGCACCCCACTACGAATTAATTCAACAAGTAATTCTTTTGAATAGTTATCTACAAACTCCAAATATTTTTCACTATCTGCATAGGCTGCGAATAATATTTGAATAATGGAATCAAATGCATAGGTATTGCTGAACGTGTGATGCTTTCCATCAATATTAATCGACTTCAAACCTAACTAATTGGCATTTTTGAGAATGCCAAGAACTTTGTTTTTAGCTTTACTGCTTCTGTTACATGTCAATATAGATGGATCAGAGTCTAAGTAGTTTCTGCGCTTCCGTTTCTTTGCTGTAGCTAAACCGCGCCAATTCTCTAAAGAATAGTTTTTCTTAATTTCTTCTTGTTCCGGTGGATGCGGGGGACTGCCATGCTCATGCCTCTTAGGGTCTGGAGAAAGATGATGGCTGCTATCACATTCCTGTTCTATTGATGAAAGACAATTATTTCTGTTTTTATGTTCCTTCTTTAGTATAAAAATAATCAACAATTCATCTTTGTCATCGCCTGTTTTGTCGTTTCTGTATGTTTCTTTAGTACTAATCAAGTTATCAAGTTTATAGCTCCAAGAATGGAATCTATAAGTTCAGGAATAAATTTATCAACATGTATTGGCAAATTTACTTGATGAAAGACACGATTTTTCAAGTCGTTGAACATGCTTTCTGATGAACAACTTGATTCGGTTGCTTGGTCATAATTGAAAATATTATTCATCATGGCACCCATATTGGTAAAAGACGGCAAAAATCTAACAATTTGTTTGCTAACGTGGGGGTATAATGGAGATTGTTTCTATCTCCTGTACAGCACTGTGCTTCCTCCTTACAATTTTCATATATTTTCATTTTTGTATTACTTGAGGGGGGGGGGGGGGTGCACTAACGAAATGCATACGTACACTAATGATGTACTAACGATTGAGCCTAATCTAAACTTATAATTCGAGGTGGGTGGGTGGGGAGGCCATTTCCCCAGCCTCTCCCATGTTATTTTTATTTTCGCAGCACCTGAAGGGGGGACTGTGCACTAACGAAATGCATACGTGCACTAACGATGCACTAACGATTGAGCCTAATCTGAACTTATAATTCGAGGTGGGTGGGTGGGGAGGCCATTTCCCCAGCCCTGTCCATGTTATCTTTATTTTCACAGCACCTGAAGGGGGGGACTGTGCACTAACGAAATGCATACGTGCACTAACGATGCACTAATGATTGAGCCTAATCTGAACTTATAATTCGAGGTGGGTGGGTGGGGAAGCCATTTCCCCAGCCCCGCCCATGTTATCTTTATTTTCGCAGCACCTGAAGGGGGGACTGTGCACTAACGAAATGCATACGTGCACTAACGATGCACTAACGATTGAGCCTAATCTGAACTTATAATTCGAGGTGGGTGGGTGGGGAGGCCATTTCCCCAGCCCCGCCCCTGTTATTTTTATTTTTTGTAATACCTGAAGAGGGGGCTGTGCACTAACGAAATGCTTACGTGCACTAACGATGCACTAACGATTGAGCCTAATTTGAACTTTAAACTCGAGATGGGTGGGGCTGTCGAAATGGACCCATTTGGAAAGCGTGAATAGCTATACCACAAAAATGCACCTTTAAGTCATTTAAATTTTATTTTAAGACCTTTACTGCACATGTTGCATATTTTTGTGTTTCTAATTCTTTTTTCTTTCTTAATGTGTAAAAAATAGATTTTAAGTTTCAATTTTCATTTTAGTTTTGCACAATTTTTATTTTTAATGAATTAGAAGGTGATATGAGAAAATCTTTATATCCCCCCCCCCCCTTAATTAATAGTTTAAAACTAAAATATGCAATTTATACTTAATTTAATGTTTTATTATAGCATATTTAAAAAGTTTATAATTTGTAGATATTACATTTTGTATATATACTTATTTTATGCCAAATGCATATTTTGTATCTGTATTTTTACTTTAAATAATATTAAATACATAATTTTATTGAAACGTAAATTCTTAACAAAACAATTTGTATGAAACAATTTGTGTGTAACAATTTATGTATAAAACAATTTGTGTGAAAAAAGCACTTTTTAATTCCCCTTGAAAGAAACAGTACCTTCATATGTAAAATCAGTGGTATTGTTTTCAATGTCCTAAACAATTTTTTATTTATATTTTGTTGTAGAATTTTTATAACATGTATTAGAATGTCTGCAGTTTCTGAAAATATTTTCATTGAATAAAGTAAGGAGAAACTAAATTAAAAAATATCACCCACAGGGTAATTTAAAAAAACAAAATCATCAGGAATAAAAAAAAGAATAAAAAATTATATACTATTTAAAGTTAGCATGTCTTTATTCTGTAGACCAAAATTTTAAATAAAATAATATTTAAAATTTTATCCCTTTAACAATTTAAATTTGCCAAATTTCATTATGCTATTATCTGCTTAAATGAAAACTATCCTTTCAAGTAGCTATTCCTGGTTCACAATATACAAACTCATTAACTAAGCGTGCATGTAAAATTTCACAGCAATAGAATAATAATTCCTTTTTTAATCTTGTGGAAAATGTGGATTTAAGAAAACCACCAAGTTTGAATTCTCTATAGATTAGCACCTGCCTATCTTGAATCTCGTGGAAACGAGAAAATGTTTTGAAATAGAGAGGTTTTGAAATATAGAGGTTCCTGTATAACAGGTTTGATTGTAGGTATTTTATTAACCCTTTCGCGACGAGTGGCACGCCCACGCGCCAGCTGCGAACTTGCATTCAAGGACGAATGGCACGCCCGCGGGCTGGAGGAAATTTTACCCTAAAGGACGACTGGCACGTATTGGTGTTTCTACGTGGAACGTTTTAGTTTGAATGTATTTGTCTCCTAGATGGCGCTAAATGCCCGTGGAAGCAACTTAAATGTATTTTGTAGATGTTTGACCTTGGCACAAGGAGAATCCAATGAATTATTTCTCCATTTGGAGCGGTGAAACACATGGTTCTGTAAAGTAAACAGAGCACTTCTCGTAGCATCAAATATTTTATAATTGAGTTCCGGGTCTCGTTCTGATTTTGTCTTTTATTGATTTGGTTGTTGAATTAGAGGAATATAAGAGAGTTTTTTTTTTTTGAGTGGGTGGGGGAGGGGGGGGGAATAAAGGAATGTGCAGCAATGAAATGATTACCCAGGTAACACACATACGGTATTATAACCATTGATAAACCGTTTATACGTTATATTTTCGTATGTGTTATACGATAAACGGTAATATATTGGTTATAATACCGTTATGAGTAAACGGTATATAAAAATACCGTATATCATACGTATGAATTACCGTGTATGAACATACCGTATGTAGAAATACCGTTTTAAATACGTATGTATTACTGTTTATTTTACATTAAAATAACCATTTTTATTACGTTAAAAATACCAATTTATCATACGTAAAAATAACCATTAACGCTCCCCTCTCGCTCAAATCCTCTTTCAGCTTTGTTCTCGAACCCTTTTCCCAAAGGCATTTTTATGTATTACCGTTTAAAATACATTATAAATACCGTTTATCATACGTTATAAATACCGTTTATATTACATTAAAATTACCATTTTTCATACGTAAAAATAACCATTAACGCTCCCCCTTGCTCAAATCCTCTTTCAGCTTTGTTCTCGAACCCTTTTCCCCCAAGGCATTTTCATGTATCCCTTCTTGTTTATCTTCACCCTCCCAAGCTCTAACCCCGCCGTGACGTCACGCAGTTCTGGAAGCTTCCAGAACGGACTCATTTCTACCTCAGGGGACGAAGCCATAAGCTTTGTGCATCTGGCAACACTGAGTGCAGTAATCATTCTTTACGTTTCCCGCCATGGTTTGTAGCACAGAAAGGTTTGTATCTTGAACTTTATTTTCCTGTGTTAGGTTAACATGTTGCTTAATTTATATAACTTATTTAATTATATTTAGCTTTAACTTTTATTTTATATATCTTCCTAGCTTTGTTGTATGTATGCACATATTGCTTTAAAAGCAAACGGGAAAAGTGCATGTTTTCAGCATCGTGGTATGTGCATCCATGCTCGCATTTAATACTATCTAAGCGGAGATTAAATGAAAACGTGGTCCGAGATTGCATTTGTTGTCATGCATGCATGTTTATTTCAAATATTGTAAAATCAGAAATTATTCTTTTACATGTTTTTATGTATTTTAAACTTAAAGATGGTATAACTTAAATTTTAAACTTAACTTAGATTTTAAACTTAAAGATGGTAATAGGCTGCAACCTGAAAATGCAGAACGCTTAATTTTCCTGTACCGTAACTTACCTCTAACTTTGATTACAAAGAATAATTAGTTTGTTTTTAAACAATATTTCATATGGTGTAAAACTTAAGAAATTAAAATACTGCCAAATTGAATATTCATCCAAGGGTCATTCCGTGTCAAATCAACCAATGATCTGAACCTTGACATCATGGAAAATGATAATTTTTGGTACAATAGTAGTACCAGTGAAGCTGACAAAAACTGTAAATATTAGATTTTTTGGGCTCTTAGTTTTCAGTTATTGACTTTCTTAAAAGCGAAATTTGGCAAAAAAAAAAAGTATTTGACCTAGAGATCTCAAATTGGTGTCATTTTTTTTTTCTTTTAATGGGTCTTAATTTGATATGACTATGCTATTCTCTAAAAACAATTTCTCTTTTAGTTTGTAATTATTTTAGAAACTCCAATTTTAAAAAAGAGTTAAATACCATAATCATGTATATCAAATTAAGGTCCATCGAAAACAAAAGACTGCACTAATTTGAACTCTCTTGGTCAAATAGTTTTTGATCTACCACTGTTTAAAGATTTCAAAACTTTACCAGATTTGGCTTTTTTAAAAAAGTGAATAACTGAAAATCTAAAAGCGCAAAAAATATGAAATTTTACGGTGTTTTTAAACTTTACTGGTACTATCACTGTACCAAAAATGATCAATTTTTTAGATATCAAGGTTCAAACCATCAAGTGATTTGACACAAAATGACATACATTTAGTACATAACTCATTAGCCAGTTTTTTCATACATTCAGCCCACATATGTTCTCAATTTTTACAATTTGCTACACACTTAATATTCAGGATGGCCACTCAACCGGGAAAAGTCAGGGAATTTTGTGAAAATTCTGTTTTTTTTTTTTTTTTTTTTTTTTTTTTTTTTTTTTTTTTTTTTAATACTAGTTGTCCTTATAAAAACAGGACTGCCCAGTTTGTATGCCATTTTCGAAAAATTTCGCCAAGTATTATGCTGTACTCGTAACTTCTAAATAAAGGCTGCCATGTGTCCATTTGATTCCGTATAAAAACAAAAATGCAGAGTTTGTGCTCCATTTTGGACAACTGTTGCCAAGAATATTATATACATTTTACAATATTTTTTCTATTTTAATGACATTCTTTTGACATTGCTGAATTGACATTAATTATTCAATGGCTGTAGCTTGTTACAGTGTAGTTTTTGCATATCTTTAATGTCTGTCATTGTGAACAATTTGCAATGCCCATATTTAAGGACATCAGTTTAGACTATTTCTTTTTATTTCTTCAGGGAAAAAAAACATTAAATTCTTTTAAATATTTCAGTAGTTCAATTTTGCTGCATTTACATGTATTTTTTATTAAAAATGTCAAAATTTATTTGTAAAAACAAAAAATGTGTATTTTTTTCTCCTGATTTAATATAACTTTTTTTTTTAATAGTGGAGTAATTGTTAAGATTCTTTAATCAAATTTGTAACTAAATAGGGATGTGCACGCATTTTATGTTAAAATTACTGGTCTGGAATTTCTTTTCAATTCACCTGGAAAAGTCAGGGAATTTCAATGTGTCTGAAGAGTGGCCACCCTGATATTTCACATGCCACTCAATATAATTTTATATTTACAATTATAATTACAAAACGTTCAAGAACTTTTAAAATAAGTTCTTCTCCAAACTGAGTGAAGATAATTTCATTTCTTCCTTGCTCAAGAGTACAAACTCTCCCAGTTGCAGTAACAGGCTCTACTTTTTGCAAAATGGTCTCACCTGGCACATTCAATACGTCACTCGGTTGAGGATGAAAGTAAGAAAAGGTCCCTTAGGATGTAGGAAGCTTACTTTATAGTCGCTCGTAACATTATTCTTCTCAAGAATACATGCAAGCCACAAAGATCCTTTATAGACTATATAGTGCCAAATCCAGATTCAATTTTTACTAAATTAGTTTGTGTAATATAGTCGAATGCTGTCACACGTTCAGTAAACCGGTGTTCATTACAGTAATAATGCTTAACAAGAAGCCAATTTTCAGAAATTGGGTAAAAAGAATGAAGTTTTTGAGTACAGCACAGTTGATGAGTATGAAGAAGTTAAAGAAATACTGTCGCCACAGTTGAATGACTTTAAGGCAATCATGGGTACTCAAAAACTTCATTCTTTCTACCCAATTTCTGAAAATATACTTCATGTTAAGCATAATTACTGTAGTGAACACCAATTTACTGAACGTGTGACAGCATTAGACTATATTACACCAACTAATTAAGCAAAAATTGAATCTGGATTTGTCACTATACTCTATAAAGGATCTTGGTAGCTTGCATGTATTCTTGAAAAGACGAGCGACTATATAGTTAGCTTCCTACATCCTAAAGGACCTTCTTCTTTCTTTTATCCTCAACCAAGTGACGTATTGAATATTTGAATGTGCTAGGTGAGACCATTTCGCAAAAAGTAGAGCCTGATACTGCAACTGGGAGAGTTTGTACTCTTGAGCAAGGAAGAGATGAAATTGTCTTCACTTGTTTGGAGAAGTACTTATTTTAAAAGTTCTTGAAAAGTAACGTTTTGTAACTGATTGTAAATACAAAATTAAATTTTGAGTGACATATGTGAAATATTAAGTGTGTAGCAAATTGTTAAAATTGAAAAGAACATATGTGGGCTGAATGTTTGAAACAACTGGTTAATGAGTTATGTACTAAGTATATGTTATTCCGTGTCAAATCAATTAATGGTTTGAACCTTGATACCTCAGAAATCGATCATTTTTGGTACAGTGATAGTACCAGTAAAGTTTACAAAAACTGTAAAATTTCAGATTTTGGGGGCTTTTAGATTTTCAGTTATTTACTTTTATTAAAGACATTAAGGGACTATTTGTGTGCCAAATTTCATAGTCGGTCGTTAAGGGGTTCCTATGGAAATTAAATTTTTTGTAATTTAGCTAATTTCACTTATAGTTTAATACAAAAAAAAAATAATTTTCATAGGAACCCATTGGCTTCCCATTATGAAACTTGGCATACAAGTAGTCCATAAAGCATATATTTTTTTTTTCAAAAAAATTAAAAGGGGTGTTTTTGAGATTAAAAAAAAAAAAATTTGAAGCTTTTCAAAAAATTCAAATTTGAAATAGCATAGTCATGTTATATATCAAATTAAGACTCATTAAAAGCAAAAGAAAATAACACTAATTTAAGCTCTCTAGGTTAAATAGTAAGTCTCATTTATAAGCATTTAAAAAACGATATTTCGGTATAATTTTTTTAAATACATGATTTGGAAGAATTAAAAAAATATATATACTAGGAAGAAATTTTAAAATAATATGCTACTTAGGACAAATTTTAAAAAAAAGTTGATACTGGGGTGAAATGTTAAAAAACACAATACTAAATTAAAATAATTTGATACTTTTAAGAAAATAAAAAAAAACACCTGGAAGAAGTTAAAAAAGCCTTATACTTAAAAGAAAATAAACATGATACGTACAAGAAATAAAAACACAATTCTGGGAATTTTTTTAAAAACATTAAACACAATATTATATTTCATAATGTAGTAGATTATAATTTTTGCAATTTTTAGAAATAATTGTGAAACAGTTTGTATTCTGTGTATCTAGAAACATGTTCTACTTGGGCTCTGTGCCCTTACTCACTGTTTTCACTCTTAAAAATCATCACAGTTGCATGATACCACCATTGATCAGAGATGTGTAGTTTTAGCATGCTAAATTAAAATTTAAAATAGCCTATAATTGTAATTTAAAATAGCCTATAAACTTAATTACAATATTATTAATATTGTTTTTTTTATATATTTTTAGTATTGAAGTTTACTTTTAAAAAATTAACTCTTTAAAAATTGCAAAAATGTTTTAAGTATTATGTGTTTTAATATATCCCAAAATTTTATTCTGTATTTTTAAGTTATTTTCAATTTAAAATAGCTTATCTTTTAGATTTAAAATTATATTTCATAATGTAGTAGATTATAATTTTTGCAATATTTAGAAATAATTAGAATTAAAAATATATTTAAATATAAACTGAAAATAAAGGAAAAAAACATTTTTGCATTAAAATTATTGTATTAACAATATATAATATAAATTAAAATAAAAATTTTATTACATATGAACAGAGTGATTCTATAGTATTGTGAATTTTGCATATATGACACATTTGATATATCGTATCTTTGTAAAAATATGATTTAGATGAATGTATTTTAAATTTTAAAGATACTGTTTCAGATTGTGTTGATTTCAAATTTATAAATTCAAGTACATTATTGAAATCAACACAATCTGAAAATTTGACATCTATTATAAAAATATATTCACCTGACTCAATATGTTTGTTTTACAAAGATGCATAAAACTTTGTAAATATCATGTCTGCAACATGCACTATTCTGTAGAGTTGTCCAATGTGTGATAAATATGTATATAAACATGTAATAAATACGTGTAGAAACACAATATAAACACATAATAAATACGTGTAGAAACACAATATAAACATGTAATAAATACATGTAGAAACACAATATAAATATGTATGGGAATACATTATAAATGCGTATGGGAACGCATAAATACATATGGGAACACGTTATAAACATGTATGTGGATATACGTAAGAAACACGTATGTGAATATACGTAATATACACGTATATGATATGTAATAAACATGTATCTGGATACGTAATAATAACGTATGTGGATATACGTAATATACACGTATGTGATACGTAATTAACATGTATCTGGATACGTAATAATAACACATGTGGATATACATAATAATAACGTATGTGGATACGTAATATACACGTATGTAGATACGTAATAATAATGTATGTGGGTATACGTAATAATAACGTATGTGGATATACGTAATAATAACGTATATGGATACGTAATAAACACGTATGTGCATATACGTAATAATAACGTATGTGAATATACGTAATATTAACGTATAAGGATACGTAATAATAATGTATAAGGATACGTAATAATAACCTTTTTTATAACGGTTGGTATACCGTATTCTAACGTACCATTTTTGCGTAATAATTACGTATGGCCTGACACGTAAAGATTACGTATTGCTTGATACGTAAGAATTACGTATTTGTGCTACCTGGGTAGGTTATTTATGTTCTCATGGAAAGGAAGGCTGGGATTTCGTTAATATATCCCATCGAAAAGGTCCAGATATGGAATAAAAATATATAAATCGTCAGAATCGGAATGAGGCCATAAATGGAATTTCCTTGTGTATACTGGAAAGGACACGGGATTATCAAGCTCTGATGGTGGGTATGGAGAACGCGTTGTGAAAACACTTCTAAGTGAACTTTCAGGAAAAGGATATACTTTGTATTTGGATAAATTTTTTACCTCTCCTGTACTTGCAAAGTATTTGTTGTCTAAGAATATGCATATATGTGGTACAGTTTTAAAAAATCGGAAGGACATGCCAAAGAATTATCCATCTGTACCTAAAACATATATACACTAAAATGTTTAATATTTTGATAAAAGAAAATTTGTATAAAAAATATACATCAAATAGAAAATAAGTATTTCCTTTCTTCCTGAAAAAAGTAGAATGCAGTGTTGAACGGGTGATTTTTAGTGAATTTCTTTCGAGAGTTAGGCTTAGCGCAAAAAAATAGCCGTCTTTTGGGCACATTTCGGAAACGAAGCGCTTCGTCCTTTGGGCCACGGTAGTTTTGGAATGCCACCGTCCCGAAAGGGTTAATACAATTGCAAGTATTGAATATACTGTAAAGATATGCTTTTTAAGATATGCTGTAAATGAAACATTTTTAGCATATCTTTAAAAAAAAATTAGTCTGACAATAGTTTTGACACCTGACTTTCTTTGACGAGAAAGTTTTCTAAAGGTTAGTATTAGCAATAGCCGTGATTCCATCCTGACTAATAGTTTCCTAAGATTCAAGGAAAATTCTCAATATTTCAATGGCCTTCTCTGCTTCTGTTGTGGTATAATCTTTAGATGAATCTGTCTGCACCTCTATTTCATCATCGCCATCAGAAACTGCTCTCATGTTGTTTATAATCTCTACATCTGTCAACATTCCACATGTTGCCAGAGAATCGTCATATCCAAAAAGTCTTTGAATGAAATATCTAGATTGAGTTATATTTTTGATGATCATACACTCTTCCGAATTTGCTTCTACTTGCACCGTGTCAATGGTCTTTTGTTGTTTTGTTTTTGGATATGTTTAAATCCTGCTTAACGAAATAGTTCTTGATCTTATTCTTCATAACATTCCTCCAAGTACAGTCTGTCTTCATTGCATCCAAAGCATTGGTGGTGGGAAATGTATTGCTATAGAAGTTTTCAAACTATTTGTAGTCTGTATCCCACTTTGAAGCTTTGAATCTCTTGATTGAAATGTTTCAGCTTTGATTTAGTCTTTGAAGGCAAAAATGTTATAATGACTTTTTTTAGAGTAAGGAGGTTGGGATGAGCATTGCAGTTATTGATGAAAAGAAGTTTCCTTTTTTTCAAATCCATAGATATGTCAATTCCTTTCAACCAGTCACTGAAGATTTCACTTGTCAGGGTGGCCACTCAACCTGGAAACCGGGAGAACCGGGAAAAGTCAGGGAATTTTAGAATGGTCAGGGAAAACCGGGAAAAGTCAGGGAATTTTGTGAAAATTCTGGAATTTTTTCTTTTTTTACTAGTTATCCATATAAAAACAGAACTGCGCAGTTTGTACGCCATTTTCGAAAAATTTCGCCAAGTATTACGCTGTACTCGTAACAGCTAAATAAAGGTTGCCATGTGTCCATTTAATTCCGTATAAAAGCAAAAATGCGGAGTTTGTGCGCCATTTTGGACAAATGTCGCCAAGTACAGAGATGCCAACTTTTACGGATTTTCCGTAGTTTGTACGGATTTTTACTTTATCTTACGGTTTTACGGACATTACTCCCAAAACTACGGAAAATCCCGTGAAATCCATGCATCCTACCATTCAGTTCATATTCCCTGCTGTGCTGAGAGTTCAAAATTATCAGTTTGCATCCATTTTCTTCTTCTAATGATTTCATATCAGAACAATAGACCTAATTTATTTTTATAGTGCCCGTAAAAATAAAGAAATATTTTACTAAACAAATTATATTTCGCTTAAATTATAGGATTGCGCAATTCAGTCCTTTTCGGGCTTTGCTGAGTACAAAATTGTCTTTTTCCATCCATCTCCTTATTATTGCACGTTAACTTGACTAAACTAGCTTATTTTCATATTTTGGTTGATTATAAAGGCTAATTTTTTAATTATTTTCACATAAATAGTACGATCGCAAAATTCAGTTTTTTTTTTTTTTTTTGCGGGCGTTGCCGAGAGTACGCAATTATCCTTTTCCATCGATCTCCATCTCCCTATTGTAGCACATTAACTTGACTAAACAAGATTATTTTCATATTTTGGTTGATTATAAAGGTTAATTTTTTAATTATTTTCACATAAATAGTACGATCGTGAAATTCAGTTTTTTTTTTCGCGGACGTTGCCGAGAGTACGCAATTATCCTTTTCCATCGATCTCCATCTCCCTATTTTTGTACATTAATTTGACTAAACTAACATATTTTCATATTTTGGTTGATTATAAAGTCTAATATTTTAATTATTTTCATATAAATAGTACGATCGTGAAATTCAGCCCCCCCCCCCATCGGGCGTTGCCGAGAGTACGAAATTATCCTTTTCCATTGATCTCCATCTCCCTATTGTTGTACATTAACATGACTAAACTAACTTATTTTCATATTTTGGTTAATTATAAAGGTTAATTTCCTAATTATTTTCACATAGTGCCATTCAGTTGTAATTAACTCAGTTAAGTTAGCAAAACTACATTTTGAACTTATTCTAAGGTTTTAAAATATATATTGTCAATATATGTAAAATCTTACTGATGGTCAATGCGGTTTTACTGAAAACTTCTGATTTTTCTACCAATGACCCCTTGCAGAGGTTGGCATCTCTGTATATTATATACATTTTACTATATTTTTTTCTATTTTAATGGCATTCTTTCGACATTGCTGAATTGACATTTATTCAATGGCTGTGGCTTGTTGTAGTATAGTTATTGCATATCTTTAATGATCTCTGTCATTGTGAGCAATTTGCAATGCCCATATTTATAGACATCAGTTTAGACTATTTATTTTTATTGTCCTCAATGAAAACCATTAAATTCTTTTAAATATTTCAGTAGTCTAATTTTACTGCATTTACATGAATTTTTTATTAAAAATGTCAAAATTTATTTGTAAAAACAAAAAACATATGTGTATTTTTTTTTCCTGATTTAATATAACTTTTTTGGATAGTGGAGTTAAATTGTTAAGATTCTTTAATCAAATTTGTAACTAAATAGGGACGTGCGTGCGCGCGTTTTATGTTAAAATTACTGGTCTGGAATTTCTTTTCAATTAACCTGGAAAACCTGGAAAAGTCAGGGAATTTCAATATGTCCAAAGAGTGGCCACCCTGCTTGTCATCTAGGCTTTTTTGTTTTCTTTATATGTTATAGGAAACAATATAACTTTTTAGAAACACCTGCGCTTTACAGAATGACTGAACATCAGTTGTGGAAATTTTTCATTTTCATTTTGATTAGCTGCCAAGAGTACATACTTTTCTCTGTTTACCACCTCAGCACTCTTCTCCTTTGAATGCCACTGTTCTGTTGAGCAGAAAATAAAACTCTGTTTTATTGACACTGAAGACATCCACTGGTTCATAGCCTTGCGGGAGAGATAGGAGACCCTTGATTCACTCTTCACAAACACTTTTGAGCTAGAGATTCACTTTCATTGCAAAGCTTCCTGAGGACAATGTTGAGTTTACTTTTGAAGCTCTCCACCAAATTCAAAGCCTCTCATTGCTGGTTTTGAATTTACTGCTATGGTCAAGTTCTTTTATAACATCATTCTGCTGACAGTAACTCTTTCGTCATAGCATTGCACAAACCATTTGCTTACACACTTGTCTACATCTGGAAATAAACGTTTTTAATTTTTTTCATTTTCTTGTTGCTTTCAAAGTTTCTCTCCACTAAATCTCTGTTCTTTACCATCGTTGAAAGGAGTACTTGACAGAATACCAAACTTGGTCGCAACTTCATTCTTTTTCATCAGAGGATTTCTTCCCCAAAATTTAAAGATTTTCATTTTTTCTTAAATTGAGAGAACATTCAACTTTCTTTTCATACCCACCATTTGTGTCTCTTAACCTTTTGCTTATGGGTGGAACAGTGTCCATCTCAAGCGAAGAACCTCCTAAAAAGATAGGTATTTAACATACCCTATCCCAAACAGTTTGTTCCTCCTTTGCAGACATTGGCATTGTTCTTCGTTTGGGATGGACGCTGTCCCACTCGTTAACAAAAGGTTAATATCGCAATCATGAACTTAGCAAGTGCACAGAACACAAGGAAATGACTTTCCATGTCTCCAGTCACCTTGAATTTCACAAGCTAAGTTAAACGAATTCCATGAAAAGAAAGGTAAAACTGCTTGCTTATCATTTATCCCCCTCAAGCCTTATTGTCTACTGTCCCTAGTCTCTACTGAAGGGGCTAATAGGAGTTGTGGGCCTTTTGTGGATTTCCACGATATCTGCAATCTTTACCTGTTCTACCACACATATGTTCTGTTGCTATGCAAAAGATATTTCTTCTGTAACTTGCATTTCCGAAATATGGTTGCTGAACTTCAAATTTGCAATTGCCATTTCTGTTTGTAATTCAGTAGAGGTTTTGGGAGAAAATTGTTTGAGACTAGCCGCTTTCGGCGACCAGTCTGCTTACTACCCTTGAAAATTCCGACCTTGGCAAACTCGCTGGCATGTTTGTTTTAGTTTAATGACATTAAAATTAATAATGACATTTTAAGAAGAAAAATAATGTTCTGAGTGTGTGTGTGTGGGGGGGGGGGAGATTTATTCAAATAAAATGGATAGTTTGTTTTAGTTTAATGACGTACATTCATTATTTGGCAGGCACAAATATCGAATGTTCCATTCGATTTCGCTATACGTATCTGACGTAACCTCATCAGAACCATAATGTCATAACCTCACCTACCTCCCCTTCACTATAGAAACACCTTGCGTCTGCACCTGCATGTGGGTGAAAAATGGATCCCTTCTTTCACAGTTTGGCCGAGAAATTGAAAATCATTACTTCCTTAAAATCCAGATCGTGCACCTACTTTTTCTTATTTCTTGACCAGATTGGGCTTGTGAGAAAGCCTGATCTTTGAGCTTTCTAAAAATGTAAATTATTAGTCGAAATTGTCAGTACTTTTCCCGACGCAAGGATTTAAAAACGAAAGTTCGTTATTTGAGCTGAAAGTGACTTTTGTTTTTAAATCTTTAAAAAAAATATTAGAATTTGTTCCTGAGATTTGAAATTGATATATTTTTACTCGCAATTGTCTACTCTTTCCGGTCATGTGATTTGTTTTTTTCTATGACATCTGGATGGTGGAGAAAAAAGGGGGAAAAGCGATCAAAATCACATAAAACATTAAATAACAAAAAAATAATTCACATTTTAAAAATCAGTTTTCACGTGTCACCTTCCCACCCCCTCCACCCCCGGGTCTCCGATTGCCAAATTTCGTAGCTCTTCGATGCGCAATCGCTGAGCCTATAGTGTATAAGACACACAGACAGACATTGCCTTTTATTATATAGATAAACATGGAAAATGCATTGAAGTTAGGTTGAAAATGCAGGAAAATAAACAAATTTTAGGATATAGAGGTTTTCAAGGTACTCAGGTTTGAGATAAGACAGGTTCAAGTGTTTTAAATATATTATAGGAAAAATATTTCGAAAATGGGCTGCCTCATGCATAAGGTCCTTATATTTGAAAAATTGCAACTTTATTTTTTTATTCTGTTTGCCCTAAGGTTTCTAATGTTAATGATTTTCATCAACTCTAATGATTTTCATCAAGGCTGAACACAGAGGCATTGATTTTAGCCTCTTTCACTTGTATAAAATCGGTCCTTGAAGCAGTATTTACAAAAAATGCATCTAATTTAAATCCTTTTTCTTTTTTTCATGATAATTAAATGCCTGTATATCTATTATTAAATAATACTATAGTTTCATTTGCATTTGAAACGTAAATATGTGGCATCATAGCTGTAAATAAGAGTACTTGCTTTCCCATGTGTGAAAACAATGTTTTATATTGTTTGACAGCTGCATGAAAAGTGACAGATTTTTTTACTTTCCCTGCAATACATGCCCTAAGGTTTCCATGGTAATGTATAGGGAAAGTATTGGAATCATGCCGAAAATCGCAACTTGAGTTTTTGACGGATCTACACATTTCGAGACCTCTAGAATGCAAAAACTATTTTTAGCGTGACGTCTGTGTGTGTGTCTGTCTGTCTGTGCAGATTTTGTATCCACTCTAACTCAAAAACTAATGGACCGAATTTCACAAAATTAGGTAGGTAAGTCACTTGTGAGCGAATCTGGTGCTGATTAGTTTTGGGTATGATTCGTGATAAAAGAACCTGCCTTTTTTTGTGAAATGGCCCACAAAAGCTTGTATCCACTCTAGCTGGAAAACTAATAGACCGAATTTCACAAAAATCGGTTAATAAGTCACTTGTGAGATACCCTGGTGCTGATTAGATTTTGGTACGATTCGGAAAAACATGATCTGCCTTTTTTTTGCGAAATGGCCCGCAAAAATTGTCAAAATCTAAAATAAATACATACATATGTTCAAATATATCCATTAAATGCTTGTTTTATACGTAATTTTTAACGATGAAAAGAATAAGACCAACCCCATTACACTAGGATTAGCCGTTCTCGAGATATTTTAGTTTTTTGTAATTTCTCTACCTTACCTTTGAAAATAAGTCCACTTAATAAATGAGAACGAAAAGTGAATTAAATTTAATTAAAATAAAGAGAACGTGAATATAAGTCTGCAGGAAAAGTCATGTGCTGCCCACATCAGATTATTATTATTATTGTGAGCATAATTTTATTTGCATTGTATTAATGTGCTGCAAAGTGTTAACTGTTTTAAAACCATTTCTGAAAAATTAGTGTTATTTTTTAAGCAGAAAAAGTACTGTCTCCT
Source organism: Amaurobius ferox (assembly GCA_951213105.1). Classification (NCBI taxonomy): domain Eukaryota; kingdom Metazoa; phylum Arthropoda; class Arachnida; order Araneae; family Amaurobiidae; genus Amaurobius; species Amaurobius ferox. The sequence continues at coordinate 50,346,635 of OX578144.1, forward strand.
CAAGTAAGTGAACTTAATGATAACTCTAAATTTCAAGCTATTTTAAACAATTATTTAAAGAATTTAAAAGTTTCTTTTATTTTATTCATATTTATGAAATATCCTTATTGTTGGAAAAATCAATGTAAACATCGCAATTCACGTTTCCCGTGAACGGACATTCATGCAAATTTCTTGTGAACGACTCTTTCCGTTCACAGGCATGAACCGTGACGTTTTTCCATTATAAGGTGTCATGCAAATTAGATTCTCAATGCGTACGCATCTCATTTACATATACGGTTGCATTTTCGAAACGGTCCATTATCGGATATATAAGACGGAACTTTCTTGAAGCATTCTGCATTCATTCCATTCATTCTCATTCCATTAAGACGATCTGTTAGGATGAGTTAGCAGACGACCGCTAGCATATGACGATGATAAGACAGAGTTTGTTCTTAGTCAATATGTTTGGTACGCGAATCTAAGTTGGATGTGTTTAGTTTATAACACAGACTTGTGTTCAATATGACAGCATTTTGTAAAGTTACGTGCAGTTTTTTCATGACGTTAAATATTCAAGTTTATTAACAGTGAAATTGTGTGAAGTCATAGTAAAGTATATTGTTGCTTCATTTTTCTGCCATGTATGATACCAACGGTAGTGGCTTCTAAAGCACGCAAGATATTAAGGTAGTATAAGTTTTCCTCAATACTACAATGCTTCTGGAACTCAATTCATTCTTTACAAGCTTACGAGCTTTCTGCACATAGCTTTGTTTACCGTTTTGGCATAGATTACAAAGTAGTGTAAATAGCTTGAATGTGCGATTTGATGTGATCAACTCTGCAATTTTTCAAGCTACTACGCAGTTAGCTCAGCCCTTGAAATCTACAATCATCAAATTTATTATCTATTTATCTATTATTTTTCAAATTTTTATAATTATTCTAGCACTTATTTCTAATGTAACATTGGTTTTGCAATTTATGGACGAATTGGTCTCCTGAAATTGCCCATCTGGTCCATTTACCAAACTAATTCCTTTATATGTTTGTTATTGCATGCATTTTAATGAAACAAAAGAAAATTATACATGGGCTGATTATACATTAATGAGATTGACTTAATGGCTATTTAAAATGTTGTCACAAAGGTGAACCTGCTTTTAATTAAATTTGTATAGATCTATAAGTTTGATAAATATTTAATTAAAGGTATTTTCAATCTGATACTTTATAGCCTTAGCAATGAATCTTACAATGCTCTTTTACAATTAAAGATATTGATAATTTCTACATTTTAAGGTAATTTTAACCAAAAATTATTATCTTAAAATGTAAATTTAAAATGCAAATTTAATTGTTCTTTTCATTTTTAGCTGTTGATGAGCAAAACGCCCAAACCACTGAAAGAGATCCTGATACTTTCAAAACGACAGTTTCTGAGTCTTTATCCCTTTCTCCCAAAAAAATCCATATGATACCTCCTGAGGCTCTTGGTGTACCTGAACTTTTAGCTCCTGCAATAATTGAAGATGATCGCCCTCCTAGGCCTGAATCCTTATGGTATCCATGGGGATCATCTATGGGCCAAAGTATTGGCGCATCTTTAAAAGACACTCTACAAGTAACGCTGCCAACAATTGAAGGAGGGGCCAGTGCTGACAGTTCTCCATGCCCTTCCCCTCATCCAAGTGCATCCCCTGCTATCACACCTTGTTCATCTCCCATTTCTGAGAGGCCAACTCCAGAGTCTGCATCATCCATGCAGCCAGAAGCCAGCATAAGCCTTGAGTTGCAGTCTCCTTCTACTGACATATCGCAATTTCTTCCTCACAGTGAGACTGATGATACCATTGCTGCTGGTAGTATATCAGGGACCAAAAAAAGTGAGTTATTTGCATTGTGTAATTTAAAAATTTGATTTTATGATTATGATATTAAGTTACTTTTATATATAGTCTAAATTTTATTTTTCATTCTTCACACACAATATACAGGGTGTCCCAAAAAGATTGGAATACTCTTTAATTAATCCTTTTTATTAGGAAACTTATGCAAAAATAATTGTTGTAATCCCATTAATTTAAATCATTTTTTAATTACAAATGCAATTTATAAAATAGATGTAACAATCAGAGAATGTTTATAAAAAATAACCAATATTCAGATATATATATATGACATACATAACTACAAAGTAACTTTTAGGATACCATAAAATTTTACAAATGTATCTTGAATAGCTTGGGAGATATGGTAAATGTCTGACATTTAATCCAACTCTACCATTCTGGAATTCCTTTCTTTTAATATATGAAATTGTTTCCTTTTCTTTTCAGATGAATCTGCTCAATCTCCTACTGCTACCCGTCGCATTAGTAGCGGTGCCACCTTGAAGCAGGTTGGTACTACTACCTTTCCAGCTGGTGCTGGCAACCCCCTGCTGCCCTGTTATGACAAGGGAATGACTGAAGGTGTCCAAATAGACAACAGAGAATTCCCCATCATCAATCCTTTAGCTTCTCTTCCCATGTGGCCCAATCTAAACAAAGACAGCCTGATTGGGAAAGTCCTGCTCGCCAACGCTGATGCTCTTTGTGCTGCTGCGTCACCTTTAATGGATGTTGAAGAAATGTCTTTGTATGTTTCATCATTCAAAATTTCTTTTGAAATATTCAACATGTAAATATTAAAATGCAACCCAAATTACATTGCTTAGTATTTATATAATGGAATAAAATGTTAAATATGATGCAATTAAAATACTGTTTACAAATAGTGTTACAACATGGATGAATGTAAGCAAATTCATAGAATTTACATGTTTATTAACACAGTGTTTCTTTTTTTTATTATTTAATTTAGACTTGTAATAGTATGTGAAATGTATGATTTAAAGTCATCTGCAATTCTTAGATTAGTGGTATGCATACAGAGTGAGATAAATATAAATATAACTTGAGGTCCCAAACACCCAAAAGTTTGATACCCCTACCAATTATTTAAAAAAATGCTGACAAAATTTTAATATTTGTGCAATTTAAAAATGAAAAAAAAAAAAACATATTATTTTGAAATGCTTACTATGAAAAAAACTTGTATATGTTTGATAGAACTTTTATTGCTATCTATTTTAAACGGCCATCAACATTTCAATATTGAGTTTTATAACGCTTAAATATTTAAACTTTTGAAATTCAAAATTTTTTAGGGTATTTAAGTAATAGAGTTTATATTTACTTTGACAGAAAAATAGTAATACTGTGATAAGTGTGAAATTTGGGTTATTTCTTTCATAGTAATTTAATTATGGTGTAGCTTTAAGCAGTTGATTTAACCCATAATAGCTTGACTAAGTGAACTATTAGATATAATTACTAACATGAAATTAATTTTTATATGTAAACTTGTATAGCAAAAATACTGTAACATACAGGCTTTTATTTTATGTTATCTATTATCTTTGTGAGCCACAACTTAAGTTATTATAAAATTATCAGTATTTCCTGTAACTTTTAGAAATTTTCTTTTGCAAATTTAATGGTACTCCTGGTTTGTTGATACCTCAAGCATGGGCTTAATGTGTCTATTAGGTAATACTGCCCTATATGAATATGCATTTTAAAGTGCCATTACAGCAAGAAATCTCATGAAAATAATTTAACTGTTTGGAGCCATACTCTTTTCATACCAATCAGCTTACAAAATTCTGGTAAAAATTCTTTTGGAAAGTTTACAGACGCTGGGAAGCTTCTGTAAACTTTCCCAAAGAATTGTCCAAAAGTTGCATTTTTAAAATAAACACACTATGATTTTTTTACCTGGTGCCAGTTAAGATAGATGCAATAATTTGTGATTAGTGATGATGGTAGTCTCTTGAATTGTTCTTATAAGGTTTTATCAAGGTTTCTTTAGCAATAAAGCATGTTCATGTTACATTTTATGCTTCAATATGTTTGAAAATGTTATATAAAACTTTTAATTTAATCATATACGTTATGCATTTTTACACTCTAGATACATTTTTAATATAATGTGAAGTATGCATGAAATAGTGTCCTTTTTAAAATCTGGCCTTTGTCTTTATAAATCTTCTTCCCTCTTTCATTAAAATTGTAATGTGGTTGGCCATTCTGTTGTGTTGTTTTCACTTTTTGATAAAACTTTCAGTTCAAAATGTCACCAATTATTAATAGTTTCCCCTTACATTAAAAATGATACTATCAAATTAAGATTTAATATGCCTAAATTTGCTTTACATTGTGTAAATACTTTTAAATGTGTGGTGTATGAAGACTTCTAAAAATATTCTTCAACTTCTCTATTCTATAGGGAAGGTTTTGATGAAAAATGTGTTATGAATAACTACTTTGGTATTGGTGTAGATGCTAAAATAACTCTTGAGTTTCATAATAAGCGGGAAGAACATCCTGAGAAGTGCAGGTAATTTTATTTTTATTTTTGGATGAAATTTATTATTTTTAGAGTTAATTATTAAATGATAGATACCCTGAACATTTCAATTGAATACTTATCACAATGCTACATTCAAATTGCAATTGTTTCTTTTAGTTATGTATGTGAATCAGGATCCAATAGGTTCAATGCACACAGGCAATATAGAAGGAGTTTCATTCAAACTCTCTAAATTTCAGTTTCTGTAAACAAGACATAATTTGCTTAATTCTAATAAATTGTCAACTCTATATATTGGTACTGTTTAAGGGTATATATATATAATACACAAGGTAGGATAAAAAAAATTCATACTGGCTTACTTGACGGATATTATTTATTGATATCAGACCCTTTAAAATGTCTTTAATCAATAAAAAGCGTATTGTAAATATCTTTTAATTTAAAATTTCAAGGAATAGTAAAGTTATAAAACTAATCAAATTTAATAATCAAAGCAAGACATTTTAAAAAATAGAAAAATTTGTTTTGAAATCATTTTGTGTTTTTGCCTCCTTTAATTTACATGTGCTTATCTTAAATTGTTGGTCACACTAGACTTATAAGTTATACCATAGCAATTTATATGACTTGAGAAATTTTAGATCATTCAACTTGTTACTTTTGGATTATTCACCTTGATGTTTGACTTAATGGCATTTTTAATAGAATTATGTTCTACATTGGGTTTGTTTTAGAATAACTAGAATCATACAAAATGGAGAAATTTGTTAATTTAGTTTAGGGGTGCTAAGATTCCCATAGCTAGATTTCCTTAGATTATATGTTGTTGCTCCATGGCACCAAAGATCTCAGTAGGCTATTGTTTGATTATTAGTTATTAAAGTTAATTGATTAAAATGCACTTATTTTAAGATATAAACTTAATCAATTTTGCATGAATGACAAAGGGATTATGTTCAATTCTGTATTTTTAACTTAATATACTTTTACTCATGCATTTAGGTCTCGTACTCGAAATTTGATGTGGTATGGTGTCCTTGGTGGAAAAGAGCTTTTACATCGTACGTTTAAGAATTTAGAACAAAGAGTGCAATTAGAATGTGATGGTAGGAGAATTCCTCTACCTTCTTTGCAAGGCATTGTTGTATTAAACATTCCTAGGTAGAGTTTATCTTCATTCTCTTCATCTATTTAATCTATTTTACAGTGTATTGTTATGTTTTGGCTTAAAGAATAGTTTTAATTTAGTATTGAAAATTAATTGCTAAATTTAATTATAAGTAATTTAAAGAATTTGTTAAAGAATAAGTAGTTTAAAGATTTTCACAACACCAAATATCTATCCCTCATAATGTGCCTATCCAGGGACAGGTAAAATGCATAATATATCTGGCAGATGATATATATACTAAGATATATATATATATACTAAATATCTATCTGGCATAATGTGCCTATCCAGGGACAGATAAAATGCATAATATATCTGGAAGAAGATATATATAGTAAAAGTTTTATAAATTTTGTTCATAGTTCATCAAATTTTTAAAATGGAAATTATTTTTGAGAATCAATATAAATTAAAATTTCATTATTGTCTATAAATTACAGTACAACCTCGAAAATCCGGACTCGTCCGGACTTTGCCGATTCCGGATTTTCGATTTTTCCGGATTATAGAATTTGAATAAAATTCAGATTTGATATTAACTAAATACACTATAAAGCACTATTTTTAGTAAAAATAATGGCAAAAGTTAAGTTAATCAATTAAAACATATTATTTAATCTAAAAAATAGGGCAAAAGAAATTTCTAAGAAAAAGTATACACATTGATAATTTAGAATGTGTGAATGAAACGAAATGATAAAATTCCATTTTATCATTCATTTAAATATTTGAATTAACATTTGTTATTTCATTAATTTTGGTTTATGGAAAAGCAGTTTTCTTTATTCTGTAGATGGACATTACTTCTGCTCGGTTATAATGCTTCTTTGTTCAAGACCTTTAATTGCATGATCGATTTTTTGCATAAGATTATCAATGGGTATTTTTTCTTCTCCACATTTATCGTCACTACTTCGATCTTTTTTATTTAATATCATATCGCGAATTTCGCCATCATTCAATTTATTTACGATTGGCGCATCATCACCAAAGTGCAGAACTTCCGTTATATCGGCTTTGTCGAGATTTAATAAAGCGCCGGAAGATTTAATGCAGTGCTGAGATTTAATAAAGATCGAGGATTAGCACTTTTAACGATATATTTAAAGATGTAAATGTGTTTAAACCATTTTCGCTATTAATGAACGAAAAACAAAAAATAATAACTTTAAAGTTTTATTTATTATCTAGCATCTATATAATGTTATGTTTAAAAAGACTGATGACTCTGAAAAAAGTAAAAACTTTATTAGTAATAGTCAAATGTGTAAAAAATATCGCAGTAGATAAAATAAATATCTTTTCCAAAAAAGAAAAATATCTCTCCTCTCAATGATTATTCTAAATTACGATGAGTCATTACTAGGTTACAGCAGCACCCGGACGTGGTGGGGCAGGGAAAGCGAAGAAAGGAATTTGCTTAGTTCCTAATCGTAAACACAGCTGACCCCTTTGAGAGGTCTGCGTGTTAATGACCTTGTTGCTCGGTTCTGTGCAATACGATATTATTTAGTTATTTATTTGCTATTTATAGTATGTAAATATGGCTTTCTAAACAAAAAAGGCAAAATATACAGTCGATTTCAAGCTGACACGTTCGACGAGAACGAAAAAATCGTCAGATATCGGGAGGGGAAGGAGATTCTAAAGACAAAACAGAATACATTGAAGAATGGAAATCGTACTATGAAGTGAATAAAATAAATTTCCGTGAGCGTTAATATGAATTCTCGGGATTTTTAGATTTAATTGAACATCTGTGATAAAATGTTACGATAACGTTTTAAAGTGTTTAATATTAAAAATTACATTGTTTCAGAAAAATGTCTTTTTCAATAATGAAAAAAGGAAATTTTGATAATAAAAATTCCGTATTTAAATAACGATGTATATTTTACGCGAAATAATTCATCAGGAGTTGTGACTTGAATAAGGGGGAGGAGGGATTAACGCTAACAACTCAATTCACGCTCCAACCACGAGCATATCTATCTACTGCCGTCCATCTATACTTTCGTTTCATTTCCGGGTTCAGAAAGTCGACCGGAAAATGCGGTAAAATAAATAATCTTACCTTATTATATCTTTTTTAAATCCGCGACTTCGTCAGTCCAGGGGGGGAAAAAAAAAAACGAAAATTTGGAAAATGTCCGGATTTTGGAGGTTTCCGGATTTTGGATGTCCGGATTTTCGAGGTTGTACTGTATTTGAATTATTAAATTTTATATAAGTAATGTGTACAGTTTTAAGAAATGAATGTCTTTTAATACTATTAAACAAACATTAAAAAATCCCAATATATGCACTTTATGAATGCACTTTATAAAAAGGTCATGGTATAACAAGGAGTTGTTGTAATTGATTGCAATGCACATAAAATTATGCTGAACAGCATCATATTTTATTGAAATATTCAGTTGAACCCTAATATAATGAATCAGAAGATATTACTGTATTTGATTGTAATGAAATACAGCATCATATACATATGGAATTGTGCTGAACAGTGTCATTTTTTTATTTTTATTGAAATGTGTGGTTGAACTGTAATATGAGTCGGAAGAGATATGCTTTTATTCATTGAATGAATGCAATAATTACACTGAAGATGTTTTAATGTTAAATTTAAAGCATATGATACTCTCATGTAACAAGATATTGTACCTTCAATTGTTAAAAAAAATTATGGCCTATGAACAAGTTACAACTTTGTCCTAGAGCCCAAGCACTTGGTATTTTCTTTTCCAATGAAAGAACTTAAACCATCACAAGTGTTAAAACACACACACACACACACACACACAAGTAATAATTACAGCTTTTTAATCACTTATCACTCAAACTACTATCTAAAACACTCTGAAATTAAAAATATATCATTAGTAATAGCATAAGTAGCTTAAAAGTATCGACATGTTTGACAGCTTCTTCATAAGGATAACTAAGACAGAGCAGACAATACAGCAAAGGTAGGAAAATTTCTGTCAGCAAAATAATGTTTACAATCAATTTAGTTTTTAAAACTAGTTGTTTTTTGGGTCTATACTGCTATATTTTCCTTACTTAAAGGTTTTGGGTCTATACTGCTATATTTTCCTTACTTCCCAAGTAACTTATATTTCGTGCACGTCTAAGTTAACAGTTGTCGAAATTGATAGCATTTGCACTAAGCAATATAGGCCATATATTAAACAATTTTAATAATTAATTCATCAATTTGGTATCATTTTTGTGAATTTAGTGTCATTTCTGTAGTTTTTGTGATATTTTTATTAATTTGGCACTATTGAAAAAAGTCATGAAGTTAGCTATATTTCAGCAAATTATTCAGCAAGTTCACCAAATGTATCCCCAAGCATTTACAGATAGGCATAAATAAGAAATTTTTTTATATATAAATAAATTACTTTTGGTGAATTGTTGGGCGTCAAAAGTACAAAACTATTACACAAAGCACATTCTCTCATGAATAGAACAAACTAGATCCACGAAAATGATGTTAATGAATTTGTTGCTTAATATTACATATGAAAAGTGAATATATTTTACAATAGTTAATACTTTTTAATTTCATGTAATTTTTTTCATAAATTTGTTTGAAAAATGTTCAATATCCCAAGAATGATACAATGTCTCAAGAAGTTAATTTGTGTGCGTGTGTGTAAAATAAGGAAGTAAAATAGGATCTGTATTTAGAAAATACTGTACATTTGCAAATTTCTGTGATTTTAAAACCTAATTTTTCTCTCTGAAATATATTGTATTTTCAGTTATGGTGGAGGATCTAACTTTTGGGGTGGAACTAAGGAAGATGATGTATGTATTTTAACCTCATTTCTCTTATAGTTTTACTAAGTTCATCTATTCCTGTTTCTTTTTAAATAGGCTTTTTTTGTAATTTAATGTTTTTTCGTTACTTTTCCATTTCGCCAGCGCAAATTTTGCCAAGCAGACTTTATTGGCGACAACACACAGTATACACATAAAAAAATGTTAATAAATGTTAGTTCTAAGAATTTTTTACTTTAGAGGCATGAACATTTTAATATCATTTAAAAATTTTTCAAATGGGTCTTTCGTTTCTTTTCTTCACATAAATTCCACACGATAACTTTCAAGATGATGGCGTGCCGTTCCTCTGTGTTTCTTATTTCGCCATTTGGCGCTACCCCACAGTCTTTCTATCTTTTGTGTGTGCGTTCCAGTTTCCGGATCGACAAAATTGTATTTATGGTTCACTTTGAAATGTTGGAAACTTTCCTCTTCCAGTTTTTCAGTACAATATGATTTCCACGAATTGGAATATATTATAGTTCCTTTTTCGATATTTTTCTTAATTGCTTCTAATATAATGCTCATAGATTGGTTTGGCACCTTCACAAGGAAACATTCGTTTGTTTCACGGCAAACTCCACCAAAGATCCACTGTTGTGGTAGAATCCATCCCGCATTGTTTTTGCGCTTTGTGAACATACTTTCATCCACTTCGACGATCATATCAGGTCCTCCTATTTTCCGTTGTTGATGTTTAAGCAAAGAATCCACACAAACCTCGCGCATGTAGTTATTCCAGTCCACAACTGTTCCGTGACTGATTTCCAACTGCTTATCACACCATTTAACTGATGTTAATTCTTCGCTCCAACCATATATAAACCTCACACACTTCAAGAAACTCAATTTCGATGACTCAAACCATGTGCCTCTCCAGATACTTCTTTTACTGCGACAAGTTGAAAGGATGCAGCGCCATTGAATTTCGTTTCCGAAATGCAATTTTATTTCATGATTATTATCACAAGTAGCAATTTTAGACAAAACGCCTTTTGCTTGAAAGAATCTGATAGATTCTTCCTCTGTGCTGGGAAAATCCTAAATTGTCATGTTTTTCATCCATTTTTGATGTATTAGGAAAAAAACATGACTGATAAGAAATGGCTGTGACTTGTTTTGGAAATGTGGCGGTAAAAGGTTACCAGCGGGGATATTCCGTTTGCCATTGGTTGTAATATTTTTGGCGACTTTATCGCCTGTGCCGGCAAAATGGAAAAGTACCGTTTTTTCTTAATAAAATTAACTGATATAGGGCTATATAATAACATTAAAAAAGTCTGAATTTGGATATTCATACACAAAAAGTCTAAATTTGGATTCTCTGGGAAAACAAAATCATTGATTGTTTCTTATACCTTAAACTCACTGAATACTAATAAGCTTTTTATTGTCTCTGATTTAAATAAGCATGCCAAATAGCTTGGAATTCGATTGATTTTTTTTTCAAGTGATAAGCTTCTTTTAGAAAAGTAAAATTTCTAATATCTTGAGAATAGATTGTGTAAACTCCTAAACAAAGATGTCCATTTATTTTTTATTAAAAGTACTTAAATCATTCACTTATTTGATAATAGTGAGCATATCTAATTTTTTATGATTTTGTCTATGCAAAAAAAAGTTGCAATATGTTGTGAATGTCACATGTTTGGATTTATAAATTATGTTTGCTTTTATATTAAAAAGTGTATATAAAATGGCTATTTCTATGAAATTTAGCAATTATTTTATTATGTTTTTTTTTTAATTTTTAAATTAAAATAGCTAGCAAAAATTGAATGCCTGTTTCCTTGAAAATATATTACTTGAAAAATATTGATTGGTATTTAGAGATGCTCAAAATGTGTAAAATCTCTAGAAATGGAAATTACTTTTGACCCCCATTGCAACATATGTACTATGCATTTAAAATTATGTATACTAAATATACTATGCATTATATATACTATACATATATATACTATGCCTTTATATATATTATGCATTTAAAAAAAATAAGGGTAGATTACAGATAAATATTTTTAGTGACAATTATTGGGCATCCCAGCTGTTGAGGAATGGTGCATGTTTGATTTTTTCTATAACATTTAACATTAATTTCTTTGTTTCCTTTGTAATGCTTTCTCCCCTTCAAGAAGGCATTAATCTTTTAGAATATGGATAATTCTTCCTTTGGTTATTAATATTCCCTATCTGTATACTATTTTAAAATCTGAACTTTTTACAATTTTTTTTTTTTTTTTTTTTAATCCAGAAATTAGTTTGCATATTTGTACTTAAATTATTGTGAATGCAAAATATGAATGAGGTCTAGCAGCTTTAATTTGGCGTGAAACATTTTCTTATATCATATATTAATAATTTAAAAATATATTGAGAATAGAATGTAAAACATATTTGAGTATTATTCTATTATGATAATCAGTTATATGCACTTAATGTAAATTAAGTACGTATATTTGTGATTTGTGGATAGATGCGTAACAAAATTCGAACCTAGTATAGAACTACTCTGTAATGACCTAGTGCTGGTGTTTATATTAATTAAAATATAAAAGAGCAATTAAATAGATCTTTGACAATAAATCAAGAGAAAAGATAAGCAGAAGTAGGTCAAAAAATGTTGGGTAAATAATGCAGAGAATTAATTTATTAGTTTGAGAGTGAAAGAGGGAAAAAAAGAAGACCAGTGACTAAAGATGTAGACCCAGTAGATCAGGACCTTTCAAGCACTGTATCACCAAAAAGTTGAGTGCATGAATCGTTGAATTCAAAATAAGTTGTACCAAAGTTGTTGAAGGTAGATGTACACAATACAGGTCTTCCAAATTTTCACTAATATTGCAGGGTTGGTAAGTAATCCCTTTTCTTGTTTTGTTACTTATTGCCACTTTTTTTAAGGAGAAAGTCACTTTTATTGTTTTTTCCTCAAGGAATTAATTTTTTTTTTTTAAATTGTCCCAAATTATTTAATCCCAAAGATAGTGCACTAAAAGCCAAGTTAATATGGGTGATGAAAATAATTTCTTCCTATTTTTCTTCTTGTGATGAAATAATTAGTGTGTTTGAGTCAATATTCCCTGAAGCATTATATCATAGTTTCTCATTGAGACGCTCAAAAGCTAACTGTCTTATTACTGAGATTGTAGGATCATATTTCCTCACAGACATAATTGACGATGTCAAAGGTATACCCTCTCTAATAGTTTTGATGTGGCAACTAATAGTGTGATTAAAAAAACTACAAATCTGATTTCAGTATTGGTCAGTGTTGAAAACTCAGGCCATTCGACTGACCCAAAGGGTATACAGCTGCTATCTGAGTGGCCGGGGTATTGGTCAGTGTGTAAAAATTAAATTTTATACCACAATCTAACAACATATATTATTGGGAGAACAACTGCTGAGGATATATTTTAAAAAATCTTATAATCACTGGATAAGAGCAATCTTTTCTCTAAAATATAATTATGCTTGAAAGTGATCGTCCAAAAATGTTAATAAAACATGATTCATCTAATGCAGTGATTCCCAACCTGGGGTTCATGGTACCCTGGGAGCCTATGCCTGGGGTTCTGTGAAAATTTGCAAATGCTTGCTAAAGAAAGAACATGCCATCTCTTTAATTGAGTAAAATAATTTAAATTATTAAGATTTTAACATGGTTTATAGTTAAGGTTTTAACATGGTTTATAATTAAGGTTTTAACATTGTTTATTAAAAGAAACAATTATGCATTTTGAAAGTTTTACTTTTTTAGACATTCGTGGGATAGTTACAGTTTATACAAAAATAGTTTTACTTGTGAAGAGAAGTTTTGTAGAGGCAAGTTAGTTGGCGGTAAGAAACAATACCAGCACTCCCACAAACTACTCATAAGGCTATCAGACAAACGTTTTGAAAAAAGAAAAGCCAAGCAATGATAGAAAAATGCTAAACTAGTTAAAATATATTTTTCTTAATCACATCACATGAAAATGTGAAACATAGAACAATAACATACAACTTCTTTTTTGCTAACAATTTTATGAAAAACAGTAATATTAACACAAAATAATTACAAAATATATACACAATGATTGTTTTTAACTAGTAAGCCATATATAATGCAAAAATGTTTGCCATTTTTTATTAACAGTAATTAATAAATAGAAATGGGCAATAAATACTTCTGTAATGTTTTATTTGAAGGTGTAGGTTAGTTATTACTTATGAATTCTACTGCTGTATACATTTTTTTCTGTGTGTCTGCATGATTTACCCCTATCTAACCTAATATGTGTCAGCCACTTGGGGGTTCCATGATACTTTACAAAATATTTCAAGGGTTCCCCCAAACAAGAAAGGTTGAGAATCACTAATCTAATGAATGAGAAACTAGTTGTTGTGCACATGAAGAAGATAATAGACATTGGTTCTTGCAACTTACATGCAGTTCACATTGCTTTTCACAGGAGAATGGTTATTTTGGAAAAGATGCTTCAAAACGAATATTTTGTATACATAACTTTTTTGTGGTTGGCCTTCTAGGTGGGATGTATTTGCAATTATTCAAAATAAATTGTACCTCCTAAATCATCACTTCCTAAGAAAAAGCCAGTTTATGCTAACAGAATAGCTACAAGAAAATGTCAAAAATTTTAATATTTCAACAATAAAGATAAATTATGTTTCTCATTTCAGTTTTAAAATTCTTGATCCCAACGGCCGTACCATGCTGAAAACATCGGTTCTCGTTAGGTCACCAAAGTCAGGCAGCATCGGGCGTACTAACCACGCCGCGTGGTTAGTACTTGGGTGGGTGACCACCTGGGAACACCGCGTGCTGTTGGCACATTTCGGGTGCAGTAACCCGGTGGTTTGTACGTTGGATTTGCACGCTGCCACAACTGCCGCCGTGTTCATGCGGAGTACGATCACGTTAAACATGTGGGTCCGTAAGTCCTTCCAAGAGGTTGGTGGTAGGGGAAGGAGGGTACGGTCCCTGTGGATGTCTCCCCCACTGGGTTCCGGTCTAAATTGGGTGGCGCTTCCCGGCCATCCAAACAGTTACCTTATACCTTTCTGGTAGGTCGGACGGTCTGGGTCTCAACAACAACCCCCTCCCCCCCTCTTCTGATACATCTGTTACATACAGAACTTAACTCACTAATTCAGACCTTGATCAGTAGAGTGAGTAAACTCTACTGATCAAGGTCGAAAGATAGCAGGTATGAAATTGAGTACATGTTTAAAGAAGAAAATCTTCTGCCTCTGAAAGTGTTGTGTGTGGTGATGGTGTGATGCTGGAACTCAAAAATTCAAGCTGGAGTGTATTCATTTATTTTACTGATCTCAGCAGTATTATATTACAGCTTGTAAGTGTATTCTGCAAAATGCTCTCAACTCTTCTCCACATTTTGAAAATATAACAGCTAAATATACAAGATAGGATCAAAAAATTCGGAGACTGTGCTGATATCTCCAACCCTGATTGGGTGAGAGGAGAATTATTTTGCCTTGGCGTAGAGGCACATATGACGCGAAATGTGAAAAGGAAGAAGCCAGTGTTTTTCCAGACAATGCGTATCAGTGAACTGTAATCGTTCGCGTTCGTTGAAAACGGAAATGACGCTTGAAGAACAACGCATGAATATCATATTCTGCCAGTGTTTGGGGAAATCGCTGACAGAAACATTCCACTTGCTGTAGCAGGTGTAATGTTATGGGGCATGTTCAGTTTGTCCATCAAGATAGCTTGGTAGCTCCCGTACAAAATTCCTGCTTTTTCAGCAGTGATATTGATGGTTTGACATCGGTCATCATGCACAATTTCCACCAAATTTCGAATGTTGTCCTCTGTAATTGATGTTGATGGCCACCTAGTCCACGGATTGCCTTCTACGGATTCACGGCCGGCCATAAATCGGGAGTGCCATGAAAACATCTTCGCACAACACATTGCTCTCTCACCGTACACCTGCTGCAACATGTGCAATGTTTCTGTCTGTGATTTCCCAAAACGCTGGCAGAATTTTATATTCGCACGTTGTTCTTTAAATGCCATTTCCGTTTTCGACGAACATAAACAACTACAGTTCACTGACGCATATTGTCTGGAAAAACCCTGCACTGCAGACCTGCTTCTTCCTTTTCACATCTCATGTCACATGTGCCTCTACACCACTGTGAAATAGTTCCCCTCCCCTCCAATCACGGTTGGAGATATCAGCACAGTCT
>OX578144.1:51762262-51814762 GCA_951213105.1 Amaurobius ferox
TCTGTGTCTGTACAATGTATGTATCTATTCTAGCTCGCTTCTCTCTGTGTGTCTGTACAATGTATGTATCTATTCTAGCTCGCTTTCTCTCTCTCTCTCTCTCTCTCTGTGTCTGTGCAATGTATGTATCTATTCTAGCTCGCTTTCTCTCTCTCTCTCTGTGTGCCTGTACAATGTATGCATCTATTCTAGCTCGCTTTCTCTCTCTCTCTCTCTCTCTCTCTCTGTGTGTGTGTCTGTACAATGTATGTATCTATTCTAGCTCGTTTTCTCTCTCTCTCTCTCTCTGTGTGTGTCTGTACAATGTATGCATCCATTCTAGCTGTCTCTCTCTCTCTCTCTCTGTGTCTGTACAATGTATGTATCTATTCTAGCTCGCTTCTCTCTGTGTGTCTGTACAATGTATGTATCTATTCTAGCTCGCTTTCTCTCTCTCTCTCTCTCTCTGTGTCTGTGCAATGTATGTATCTATTCTAGCTCGCTTTCTCTCTCTCTCTCTCTCTGTGTCTGTACAATGTATGTATCTATTCTAGCTCGCTTTCTCTCTCTCTCTCTCTCTCTGTGTGTCTGTACAATGTATGTATACATTTTAGCTCTCTCTCTATGTGTGTGTCTGCGCAATGTATGTATCCATTCTAGCTAAAGTACGAATTGATCAAATTTTACAAAATTTGGTAGATAAGTCACTTGTGGGTTACCCTGATGCGGAACAGATTTTCGTACGATTTAGATAAAAAACAGAATCTGTCTTTTTTTTTTTTTTTTTTTTTGCCAAATGGCTCGTACCAATCGCCAAAATCTAAAATAAAAGACAACATATGCTCAAATGTATCAATTATATCCTTGTTTTATACCTGATTTTTTAAAACGATAAGAATAACTCTATAGGTCTGATAACTCCGGACTAATCTCTCCCGAGATATTTTAGTTGTTCCACATTTTTGCGAAGTCGTTTTCAAAGACACGTCCCATTGCCAAATGGGAACGAAATTTGAACTAAAACTTTAAATTTAGTGCACTTTCAAATATTATTCCGTGTTATTTTGTGCAATTAAACTCAATTTAATGCATTGCAAAAGAAATAGAGAAAATGAATTTAAGTCTGTAGGGAAAGTGATGTGCTGCCCACATCAGATGTTTTTTGTTTTGTTTCTGCTTAGTTTTGTGAGTTTCTAAAAATTCGATTTCTGCAGACACTTGCAGTAAAAATGAGCATTAACGGTACTTCATTATCGCATTGATCCAAATATACCTCGATATTTTATTATTTTTATAATTTTTTCACATTTCATATTAAAAATATGCAATAAGAAGCAATAAGATGTTTATGTGCAATAAGAAATGTGCAATAAGGAGGCCCCCTTTAACGTTAAGAAAATAATACACTCTGCTTTTAAATAAAAGAGTTGCGCATATAATAATTATTTCAAAAAATATATTTAAGATTTTTTTTTCATTAGTGTTTGTGTAGTCGAAATTGTGCTTCAACACAAAATAACTAAAAATCTAATTCGCATTTAATAAAATCGCTCCGAAGTATTTCTGAACATGAAGTGTATCGAATTTCGTAGGTGTAGGTCGCTTAGATTTTCCGCTACGGAGCCAACAGGCAAACAAATAAATAAACGAAAGAACAAACAGACAGCTATATCTTCATTATATTTTTTATTTTATTACAATCTATATTTTATTATAGATTGTAGGAAGCAAAAATAAATATAATAAAGTGGAGCAATTAATAAAAGTTTTTATTTTTTCAACTTATGGATCTGACGACGTCTTCCGCTACTAAAAAAATGCTCTCACACTTTCTCTCTAAATGGCATTTTTATGTTGCATTTTTATGTTAGCTGCGTTTTTCTAGATCGAGCGCATAAAAGTTCAGGATCCATTCCGTACTTTTATGCAAACGGCCGTAACTGCCACGCTGAAGGACCCTTCCCTTATTCTAGAAAGTCATAAAAATTGAACGTTCCAACGTTCTCCTTTGTTTCTCCCATTTTTCTTTTTAAAGTTTTGATATATTAGTTGAGTGTAGAGTTCGCAAAGTCCCGTCGTGTTGTGTATAACCGTAACTGTAAAAATGTGATGTGCGGAGCACCTGATTTTCCTTATTGATTTAAAATCATAATTCATTTAATTTAAGTTAATTACACAAATTAATAATCAAGCAATCAATCAAACACCGTGAGTGAGAAGCCGACCAATTGGGTTTACAACCTGACTGTACCTCGCCCACGGAATTTCATATGCGATGATACTAACATAACAATACTAAATAACAAAACAGATCAATCATTCCTAAAACATTGATTATGAAACACTTTCCAACTGAAATTCAATTTTATTTAAATATCTCTAAAATGCGATGCATTGAGCGATGATACTTTTTAAATGATCACAGTACTAAGGTATTTTATGATATTTGAAATCTTAAAACTTCACCGAAAACGACAATGGCAGTTACACAAAATGGACGTTATTCAAATGACGTCATCGAAACAAAAATCGTCTGCCTCTCTGTGAAAAAAACCCAGACCACACGACAGACCCGAAGGCTTACAGTAGCTATTTGTGTGGCCGGGTTTGCCTCTCTGTGTAAAATCAATTAATATTTGATTCATATCTCTTATATTCCAGACTCCAGAGCTAAATAATTTTGGTGAAAAAAATGTTAGCAATTCTTATACAACTCACTTTAAAATCACTTGATTTGTTTACATTCTCCATAGGTTAAAATTAGGCTTCGCTGTAGAAATAATCATTGTTTAGTGAACATTTAAAATAAAAAATATTGTAATTGCGCTGGAACAGAATTTAGGTAGGCGGATAATACGCAAAAATAAAGCGGTTTTATGACGGATGCAACACTAAACGTAAATTTAAACGATCTCTAAACATCACGACCTATACACGGGTAAAAATATCTGATGTGGGCAGTACATAAATTTCCTTATATAATGCAATGAATTTACTATTTTTACAGTCAAAAAATAATGTATAAGATCCACGGTACTGTGTTTTATCGTTTGTATATTTGGTGATTTTTCGGATGACAACATGTAAAAGTATTTCAAAGTACCTAAATAACTTATATTTCGCGCAACTCTAAATAAACAATTATCAATATTGATAGCATACCCAATAAGCGACATAGTCCATATATTAAAATATTTTAATAATTAATTCATCAATTAGGCGTCATTTTCATAAATTTAGCATCATTTTTGCAATTTTAATGATAATATTGCCAATGTGGAGCGAAACATCGCCAAGTTGGCGACACTTTGCAAAATTATTCGCCAAGTTCGCCAAATGCATCACCAAGTGTTACAGACAAAAGGAGAGAAGAGCATTTCTTATGTGTAGAAGGTATGCCCGTCATATGACGGAAATTGGAATTTACGAAACATTCCTTTCCATTTGGCGTCATTTTTATCAATTTGGCGACATTTTGGTCACTACGGCAACATTTAAAATAGTCGACAAGTTGGTGACGTCCCGCTAAATTTCTCGCCAAGCGTTACGGACAGAGAGAAGGGTTATTCTTATAGTCTGCTCTTATGTTCTTTCCAAGTTATTGAACTTTGATCAATTAGTCGTCATTTTAATTGATTTAGCATCATTTTTATCAATTTGGCGACACTTTTGTCACTACGGCAACATTTAAAATAGTCGCCAAGTTGGTGATGTCCCACTAAATGCCTCGTCAAGCGTTACGGACGGAGAAAAGGGTTATTCTTATAGTCTACTTTTATGTTCTTTCCAAGTTATTGAACTTTCATCAATTAGTCGTCATTTTAATTGATTTAGCATCATTTTTATCAATTTGGCGACATTTTCCGTAATTTGGCAGCATTTAAAAAGTCGCCAAGTTGGCGAAATCCCGCCAAATTCGTCGCCAAAATCTCGCCAAGCATTATGGACGGAGAAATAAGTTCTTACAGCAGATAAATGAAGGGGCGAAATCCGACACCGAAGACGTTTCTAATCCATTAGTGCTCAAAATTCGTTCCAATCACCGTAAATAAAAACTTTTATTTGTGCGTTTTTACCACTTGATAACATAGTTGAATAGTATTTATGATTTTGTTTATTCATTCTGTCTGTCTGTCCGTTCGCACGATAACTGCCGTAAAAATGACTTTATCAAAATGAAATTTTAGTATGATGTTAAGACGGTCTGTGGGACATATGGGAATGTGAATAAATAACATCGCCCAATTAGTTTCGAATTGAACCTGGGTTGAAAAAGTGAAATACGTTGAACCCTGTGGGACCTCATTTTTCAAACATTTTTTAAGCGAAGTTAAAATTCACAAATTGCTTCGAAAATCTTCGGAAAAATTCAAATTATCCGATAAAATATATTAAAAAAAAATTTCAGCAAAAGATTCTCGGTAGTTGTTTAAATAAAAATTAAAATAATAATTACACCCATATTATATGAAGAGATCACGTGACTCATTGCGAAATAAAATGTAGCATTCATTTTTTTCACTTGGTGAAAATCGTGATTTTTAAGGAATGCTTATATTTATATTTAGTGTTGCATCCATCCTAAAACCGCCCTATTTATGCATATTATCTGCGTATCTAAATTTTGTGCCTACGCCATTACAATATTTTTAATTTTATATGATCACTAAACTTTGATTATTTTTACAACGAAGCCTACTTTTAACGTATGCAGAATCTAAACAAATCAAGAGAAGATGAGTTGTATAAGAATTGCTGATTTTTTTTTCACGCAAAATTATTTAGTTCTGGAGTCTGGAATATAAGTGATATGAATGAAATATTCATTGATTTTACATAAAGAAGCAGCCGATTTTATAGCATTGCCCTTTTTGATGAAGTTTTAACTTTCCAAGTGAAATAAATTATTGTACTGTGATAATTTTAAAAATATCACTGCTGAATGTATCGCATTTTAGACATGTTTAAATAAAATTGCATTTCAGTTGGAAAGTGTTTCATAATCAATGCTTTATACATGATTGATCCTTCTTGTTATTCTATCTCGCTTTGTTGCCGAGTTTGTTTATCCTAACTTTTTTAATTCTCCGTTAGGAACGTTGCAATCACTTTTATTCGATCTAGCATAGTGACTTTATTATAAATAGATCTATCGTGCATACTCATGGATTTTTCTTTACACAGTTTTGCGATGCTAAAGGATTTCCCTACGATCTCTATAAATAAAAGAAATGTATTGTTACGAACGTGCAACATGTCCCTCTTTTGGAAACCAGACGTATAAAACATCAGTACAGGCATTCTTCCCCATGCCGTGAATCTAGGGTTTCCATATGCCGAAGTTCGAAGAAGGGTTACCAAATTTGGCGATGTATCACCAATTTGGCGACTTTCAGAAGATTCGAGAAGCACTTCGAAATAACGAATATTCTACGAGATGG
Source organism: Amaurobius ferox (assembly GCA_951213105.1). Lineage (NCBI taxonomy): Eukaryota > Metazoa > Arthropoda > Arachnida > Araneae > Amaurobiidae > Amaurobius > Amaurobius ferox. The sequence goes on from OX578144.1 coordinate 51,767,683, forward strand.
GAGATATTTCTCGAAGTTTCTACAGAGAGAGAGTCTATAAAATGAGTCATGAATCAGTTGGAGAGCCGTTGACGCGATACGAGCTGCATTGAACTGTGACTTTGCGTCAATGTTTTAAGAATAGTATCGGTTGTTTTGTGAAATTAGTGGATAATTTCTTTAAGTACTGTTTTACTGTACATTGTTCCTGTTAAAGTTTTGCTTATGAATAGACATGCTAGTTATCCAGAAATGTGGATTCATTCTGTTATCCTGATCACACACCCACGATTCCTAAGGATACGTCGTAATAGTGTCCCGATAAAATTAAACGTTCAACTCACAGATGCTATTTGATCTATATATATATATATATATATATAAAAGAGAAAAATTCTACAAAGAAATCTCAAAAAGGGGGGGGGGTGGAGAAAAGCCAACAGGGAAATTTGAAAAGGCCTAGGGGGGTGGTGACCCCTAGTTCCCCGGTTAAAAGTCGACTTTTATTCCATAGGAAACACTCCCGGAGCCGAAAAATACCTGAGGCCAATCTCCGTACAAACGTCAAAGCAAAAGACGCACAAAACAGTCCGAACAAGGAACAAATGGACTCCATTACGAAGTTGTAAAAGCAAGGGTATACATACAAAGTCAGAATTCAGAGTGACAACACACAAGAAAAGTCAAACGGCCAACTGAAATCCCTCAGTCAAACTATACTTGTCTCGTTAATTTTAAATCTTATATTCGTATCTTTTATATGACATTAATATATATATATATATATATATATATCTGCTGCTTTCCTGAATGCGAATTAATGGGCCGAAAATGTGATCCATTGAAAAAAGTCCAAGGTGAGACACGCCGTACAGAATTCTCTAACAGCTATTGGCTACTTTCCCGTTGTCTCTTCAGATGTCTGCCTCTTGTTTATAGCCTGATAAAAATTTAATTTCTGGGCTCAAAGAAGTACGCATTTCCTTCTACGGTATATAACTACAAAATAATGCAGAGGAAAACGAGACATGTTAAAAATTTCAGGTCACGTCATCTCTGGAAGTCCTCTTGTATTCTAGAAGAGGAAATAAGTTATACGAAATAGAAACAGGGAATGCGGAGGACTTTTACCCACCTAGTAGGATAAATCTCACCAAAATTCCAGTTTAAGAATAAGTGCCGAATTTATCGTCAAATTTGTAGCCAATATCGCCAAACGTATCACCAGGCGCGACAGGCAGGGATAAAAACTTTGCATATACTACTATTAATTCAAACATATTTTTAGAAGGTCAAATTATGGAATTAAACAGAATTATTAAAAATCAGTGCGCCAATGCAATTTAATTAGAAATAGCATATATGATGTATTGTAAATGAATGAACATTAGCTGTTCGATTAATACTTTTTAATGATTGTCCATAGCAATTTGGGCATTTAGAGCATTGGATTTGTAATCCAAAGGTTCGAGATTTAATATGGAGAACTGTTATAGAAAATTTAGCTGTCAGATTAGTATTTTTTTATGATTATCCATGGCAATATTGATATGTAGAACTTTGGAATTGTAATCATATTTTACAGGGAGAATGGCTATAATAAACTTCACAGTTTTTTTCAGCGACTCTGCGGCTAATGTGAAAAACATTACAATTCTGCGACTTGTGTGAAGAACAATGCACCTGTAAAGAGCCTTGCTGTCCCAACCGGGAATCAAACCCTGCATCTCCGAACTAATCAGCGAAATCTCTACCGTTGAGCTACTGGGACGAAATTGCAAGCTCTTATCATCAAAGTGGACCCTCTACACCTCAGCAACTTATGAACAAGAGACACTGTGATTTAAACGAAAAATATACATAAATGCGACCCTTAGGCATAAGAAGAAAAACTAAACATTATCACACCACCAACAGGCACTCTTCTCGCAAGAAAAGAACAATGCATTACGTAGGAAATGTCTGATGTTATAGAGAAATAGAAATGGGTACACTTACAACAAGAGAAAAATATTGTCATATTACTCCAGCACAAGTAAATACAGTTATCACAATATGAATATTATTTTAGCACCAACAGGCAACGACTTTTGCTATCGTAGTCAGCGAAAGAAGCATCAAGTGACAGCCATCAGACTTACCGGTTAGCAATCTTGCAAGAATATACCATATAGTAAGTCTTTTTGCTTCCAGTGTAGTTAATGGCTATTTTGTGATAGTGAATTTTATCATACGCGAAACCGGCCAACTAATACTAGTTGCTGCTGTGGGATTATGTTTTCATAATGTTCCCTACAACTACTGAACGGAAGTGACTTTAATGGTTGCACAGGAGCGCAATGCGTTTCGACTTGAAAATCCCTTTTATCTTCAAAATGCATTTACTTTTCCGAGTTTATGGAAATACATTTCTCTTTTAGGGAAGTTTTTGCTTTCAAAAAAGGGCTCTTTTCCTGTATTGGAGATTGTTCAGCTGAGGGAAAATATTAATCAGGCATGTTTGAGAGCTAGACGAGGCTACTTTCCTCTTAGGAACATGCAAGCACAAGAGAATATATATTTGAAGAACAATATGTAAAATGTGGTCTTGAGCAGCACGTGGCTTTCTTTACATGCAGACCTAAGACTTTTGCTTTGTTTATCTCTTTGTTGGATTGGGTTATTTCCGTCTTGTCGTATAAGAAATACGTAAAATATCGACTTACGTTTTAAAAATTACCTCAAATTTTCACTAGTGTATTCAATTTATGTATCTTGTTTGGCAAGTTAATGTCGATTTAAATGACTTCAACCGTTTAAAGAATTCTTTAAAGTTCAAAAAATAGTTTATCGGATAAGAACGATCTTCGTTGATTCTTAACCTAAATATAAAGTGATCTGCAAGACAACTTCTTATTCAATGAAGTTAAAATACTTATTATTTCGCTTAAACATGCTTCCTAGGAATGTTTTTAAGTACCCAAATAACGTTGTAAAGAAAGGTCCATGAGTGTACACGTTAGGCTTATCTGGTAAAATGACCACTACCGGTCTAATAAAAGGTATTGAACAGCCTCTAGTAGAGAATTTAAAAACTTGGTGTTTAAAATGTAGGCAACAAAGCGAGATAGAAGAAAAAAGAACAAGTACAAAAGTGTCTAGCATTGTTTAAAAGGAGTAGTTGTCGAAAATAAAACGTCCATTTCACACAATAGAGTAGACAGGGGAATGACCCGTCCTATACGAGAATGCTAAAATAAACCACTTTTATATGCAGAGAAATATAAGAAATACCACACTGTATTTACCACAGCCATCATTTGGGTATTGTGGTTTAGGCTTGCTGCACTGTAGAAGGAAATCCTTTGATTTTCGAAATGTACGTATGATATTTGTTTATTATGAGCTGCATTTTACATTGCGATCCAGTTCATTATTGACTGTGAGCAAAATCACGTTCTTTACTCATCTATGAACCGTTTTTGTGTGCACTATGCGCTTATTAACGTCATGGAATAGCCCAGTGCTTTTCAAATTCTTTTGCTGGAGGAAGAACCCTTTTGAAATTTAATTTGATGGAGGAACTTCAATATGAGAAGTCCATTGTGGTACAAATTATGCATATAAATTTTATGCGTTTTTGACACTGTCGGATGATGTTGGGGTATTGCTCTGCAAACATTATCTATAGTGTATATATAGAATTTACTAAACTTTGGCCTTCAAGAGGCATCTACAACGAGTAAAAAATTGCAATCAAAACATAATTTTTGTTGATTCTGGAAGTGACAGAACATTGACCATTAAGAGGCATTTACAACGAGTAAAAAACTGCAACCAAAACATAATTTTAGTTGATTCTGAAAATGACAGCCGAAAAATCGATAGTAAAATTGATGATTTGGAATATGAGGAAAAGTACAAAAATGATAATATAAAATAATTAACTTTTTTAACACTTTCCAACATAGTCGAAAAGTGACGTCTTTGTTTATTCTGTCTGTCTGTCCGACCATTCGCACGATATCTATCGTAAAAATGACTTTATCAAAGTGAAATCTTAGTATGTTGTGGAGACGGTCTGTGGGACATATGGGAATGCAAATAAATAATATAATCCAATAAGTTTTGGATTGAACCCGAGTTGAAAAAATGAAATACATTAAACCCTAGGGGACCTAATTTTTCAAACATTTTTTAAGCGAAGTTAAAATTCACAAATTGCTTCGAAAATTTTAGGAAATATTCAAATTATCCTATAAAATATAAAAAAAAATTCAGCAAAATATGTTCGGTAGTGTTTTAAATAAAAATTAAAAAAAAAATACACCCATATATTATATGAAGAGATCATGTGATCCACTTCAAAATAAAATATGGCATCCAGCATTTTCCCAGTGTAAAAATCGTGATTTTTAAAGTTCTTTTAAATTTATATTACTTTCCTTATATACATAGTATAATGTATAAGGAAAATATTGTGACGGCGTCGAAAATTTGAATGTAAGTTTTCGATGGGAGAGCACGTTTCAAGCATCCCTGAACACGAATCAAATGTTTTTGAGGTAATCTCTCTCTCTCTCTCTCTCTCTCTCTCTCTCTCTCTCTGTGTGTATGTGTGTGTGTGTGTCAGTGAGACTATGGAGACGATATCTCACAAACGAATAGAGCGATTCGAACGAAATTTGGTGCAAAAATTATAAAATTGTGAATACTGGAAGCCTATTATTTTTAAACGCAGGCGAATGTTCAGAACCCCTTAAATTTTCAAGTGAAATTTAGAAAAGCGCATCAAAAAATCAAAACCTTTAATAAAGGTACGCAAATAGTTATATTTCTTACGTAAATTTTCATTAGAAAACGATTGACATAAACTTTAGAATTCTAGCATGAATGGTTCTCGAGATATTGCACATTTTTCAAATAAATGTATTTCATTCGAAAATTTTTGGGGCATGGGGGTCTGAACATTCGATTGTGTTTAAAAACAATAGGCTTCCAGTATTCACGGATTGTCATTTTTGTACCAAATCTAATTCGAATGGCTCAATTCGTTCGTGAGATATCGTCTCCACAGACTCACTGACACACGCACCCGTAGACATCACACACACACACACACACGCACACACACATCACATACACACACACACACATACATACACACAGACAGACATCACACACACACGCACACAGACATCACCTGAAAAATGTTCGATCCATGATCAGAAATGCTTGAAACGTGCTTTTCCTTCGAAACTCGAATTCGAATTTTCAACCTCGTCATAATACTTTCCTTATACATTATACTATGTATATAAGGAAAGTAATATACATTATACTGTGTATAAAAGGAAAGTAAAAATATTAACTCTTGTGAAATATGTACACTTTTCATATGTAATATCATGCGATAAATTTGGTGACATTGTCGTGGATCTAGCTCGTTCCATTCATGAGAATAGATACTTTGGGTAATACTTTTTTATTTGAACGCCAATAGTCATTTATCTGCTATAAGTTTAACTTATTTCTCTGTCCATAACGCTTGGTGAGATTTTGGCGACGAAGTTGGCGGAATGTCTCCAACTTGGAGACTTTTCTAAATATTGCCAAATTAACGAAAATATCGCCAAATTGATAAAAATGACGCAAAATTAATGAAAATGTCGACTAATTGCCGAAAATTCAATATCTTGGAAAGAATATAAGAATCTACTATAAGAATAACCTATTTTTTCACCGTTTTTTCTGCCGTAAGTTCCTTCGTAACATATGGCAAAATTTTAGTGATGAATTTGTCGGAATATCTCCAACTTGCTGACTTTTTAAATGCTGCCAAATTGACGAAAATATTATCAACATTGCAAAAATGAGGATAAATTAATGAAAATGACGCCTAATTGATGAATTATTAAAATATTTTAATATATGAACTATATCGCGTATTGAGGATGCTATCAATATTGATGATTCTTTACATAGAGTTACGCGAATTTGAAATTGTTTTACACGTTGCTGTCTGGAAAATCGTAATATGTATAATTCAATGTTAAAAACACTGTACCGTGGATCTTATACATTATTACTTTCCTTATATACATAATGTATAAGGAAAGTATTGTGACGGGGTCGAGAATTCGAATTCGAGTTTTCGACGGGAGAACACGTTTCAAGCATCCCTGATCACGAATCAAGCATTTTTGAAGTGATCTGTGTGTGTGTGTGTGTGTGTGAAAGTATGTGTGTGTGTGTGTGTGTGAAAGTATGTGTGTGTGTGCGTGTGTGTGTCAGTGAGTCTGTGGAGACGATAACTGACGAACGAATGAACCGATTCAAACCAAATTTGGTATAAAAATCACAATCCGTAAACACTGGAAGCCTATTGTTTTTATACGCAATCAAATGTTCAGAACCCCCTAAATTTTCGAATAAAATTTTGAAAAAATCGTTAAAAAATCAAAACCACTAATAAAGTTACGCAAATAGACATTTCTTATGTAATTTTTCATTAGAAAACGATTGGCATAAATTTTAGAACGCTAACATAAACCGTTCTCGAGATATTGCACATTTTTCAAAAAAAATTATCAAAAAGTCATAATAAAATAAAAAATGTTTCCTATTGAGAAACATGTTCACTTTTCATATGTAATACCATACGATAAATTGGGTGATATCATTCTCGTGGATCTAGCTCGTTCCATTCATGGAAAAAATACTTTGAGTAATACTTTTGTATTTGAACGCCAATAGTCATTTGTCTGCTGTAAGAATAACTTATTTCTTCATCCATAACGCTTGGCGATATTTTGGCGACGAATTTGGCGGAATGTCGCCAACTTGGCGACTTTTTGAAATGTTGCCTAATCAACGAAAATCTCGCCAAATGGATAAAAATGACGCTAAATCAATGAAAATGACGACTAATTATCGAAAATTCAATATCTCGGAAAGAATATTAGTATCTACTATAAGAGAAACCTATTTTTTTACTGTAAAAGTAGTAAATTCATTACATTATATATGGAAAGTCATGTGTTGCCCACATCAGATTTTTTTTTCACTGTAAATGGAGTAAATTCATTGCATTATATAAGGAAAGTCATATGCTGTTCACATCAGATTTATAGTGTTGCATCCGTCCTAAAATCGCTTTATTTTTGCGTAATTTCCGTGCATCTATATTCTGTGGCAACGCAGTTACAATATTTTTGAGTTTAAATGAACATCCAACTTTGAGATTTCTACAAGGAAGCCTAATAAATTGATTGTAAGATGAGTTGCACAAAAATTGCTGAATTCTTTTTCACGGAAAATTATTTAGCTCTGCAGTCTGGAATAAAAGTGATATGAATGAAATATTCATTGCTTTTACATAGAGATCCAGATGATTTATATTTCAATGACGTCATTTGATAAAGTTAATTTTTTTTTTGGATGAAGTTTTAAGTTTTCAAATATAATAAATTATTGTAGTACTGTGATAATTTAAAATATATCAGGGCTGAATGTATCGCATTTTAGAGATGTTTAAATAAAATTGCACTTCAGCTGGAAAGTGTTTTATTTATGCATGGTTGATCTTTATAAAATATGTGTTTTTACTCAAAATTAAATTTGATCTGAATAGGCAGATTGGGGAAGATACATTTGTTCCGAAAGGATTAAATACTGTTTTATTGAGAACGTACCATACCCAAGTTACAAACACTTTTTTTAAAGTGTGGAATAGCGGCGCTAAAATTTTCTTCCATGTTATATTCATAGGCAAAACTGCGCTCCTTGTGTAACTGGGCTTCTTGTATCAAAAAGTAAAAACACTGCGCAAAGGAAACGGAGAAATTAAGCAACGCAATGATGCACATATCCGTCGAAAACTCGAATTCGAACTTTCGACTCAGTCACAATACTTTCCCTATGCATTATGATATGTATATAGGAAAAGTAATACGCGAAATTCATCAATAGTAATCAATTAAGAGAGTATAATCCAAAGTAATGTTATTTGTGAGACGAAAAGTTCATATTTCAGTGCTCTTTTCAACTTTCAACTGATTGTCATTAAAGGTAAAGAAATGAAATATATTTCTTAAAACAAACCTACAAAGAACATAACACTTTTTTGCCTCTTATTATAGTTTTATAACAATCCATTAATTAAATAACAATACTTATTTTCATATATATCGAATTCAAAAATTATTTATGGTTGATAATTTTAGAGCATGTTTGAAACATAATTAAATTAATCACAGACTAGATGTTAAAAAAATAATTATTCAGAATTTATCAATTCTCAGGTAACGGGATGTGGAACAATCAGGTACCAAATTTTAAAAATAAATAATGTACCAAGAAATTAATATAGTAGATATTTTTCTCAGTTAGAAGGCACTTATTTACCCTCAAAAGCATATTAGAAATATAGTCTGCTGTTTTAATATTTTAGATAATCATTACAGACCTCGGTTTTATCGACCTTCTATTTATTGAGGCTTTCCCAAGAGTGAAATTATTTTTTATTTCAGAGCAATATTTCGCTAGCATTCTTATGAGGAAGTGTCATTGAAGTGTCATTGAAGTGCCATATGAAGTGTCATTGAAGAGTTTCAAAAGTTTCAGTTCATCAACGAGAGTTTCAGCCATGCAACTTCTAATTCAGACAGTTTATCTTAAGTCACTTATAATGAAAGGCCTACCTGTTCTCGCTTTGTCTGCAGTAGATCACTGTTGAATCGTTTGGGGTTTCAGAGTATAGGTATCACTTCTGAAACACTTTAATGACACTCTCATAAGAATGGCTAGAGAAATATTGTTCGGAAATAAAAATTCTTCCATTCTTGGAAAACTTCATGTTCTCCCACTGAGGTCTGTAATTATCGTCTGATGTATGGAGAAAAAAAGTAGATGATATTTCAGATATATTTTGAGGGTATATGAGTGACACTTAACTGAAAAAAAATTCTGCAATTTCAATTTCTCAAAACATGATTTTAAAATTTGATGTGCGAGCCTTTTTCATAGCACTTTGTACTTTCTAGGTTGAGGATTACGGCAAAATAACTTTTTTTAATCTCGGGCGAAAATTATTTTCTGTATTTACATATACGCTCCCTATCCTCTGTGTTCTCCCAATCCATGCGTAGGAAGGAGATTGCGTCATTTTTTTCAGTGTTTACCTGAGAGCGGAGCACAAATTTTGACTTCAGACGTTAGCTCCGCTTCCGGAGCTGGAGGAAAAGTTGCTAGCGCGGAGTGAAGGATAAAAGTTAAAAGAGAAGGATGATTATTTCAAAGCATTGTGGTCACCGGGTGAAAACGGAACTGGAGGAATTCGCAATTCTTGACGATCTGGGTAGAAGAAAATGACAGCGGGATTTTCTGAATATAAGACTGGAAACGTTGGATGGTGTTGTATGTATTAGAAAGTCACATTATCTACTTTCCATACAATACACTAATGCAAAGGAAAAGTATTGGAATCGTATCGAAAATTGCAACTCGAGTTTTTGAGATATGTACACATTCAAGCACTCTAGAACCTGAAAAAACTATTTTTAACGTGACGTCTGTATGTGTGTGCGTCTGTATGTGTGTTTGCATCTGCGTGTCTGTCTGTCTGTGTGGCTATCTGTGCAATGTATGTATCCGCTCCAGATTGAAATCCACTTCGCCAAATTTTACAAAAATTGGTAAATAGATCACTTATTGGTTACCTTGGTAATGCTTAAATTTTGGCATTATTTGGAAAAAGAAATCCTTCTTTTTGTCTCTTGTGCGTTACTATGATACTGATTAGATTTTTGTATGATTCGAAAAAAATAGAACCGCGCCTTTTTTGCAAAGTGCTCCTTAAAAATCGTTAAAATATGAAATAAAAACTAAATATACTCAAATGTATTTCATAAACAATTGTTCAAGCCGTAATGTTTTACGAAGAAAAGAATAAGACTGGATAAATGATAGGAAAGCCCAAAATCTTGGAATTTTGTTTGAAAAATTTATAAATCTTGACAATTTTTTAAATCCAACATTTTTACAGCTATAACTCGAAAATGGGTTGACAGGCATAGAATTCGTTTCTATACAGTCATGAGAAGAAAAAAAAATATTTTCAATTTTCTTAATGGGTGGATGACTCACCGTTTTTGAGATATTATAATTTATAGTTATAGTAGACGATATTTTTTAATTTTATAATTCAAATATTATGCAATTTTTGATTTTATTTGTATTCGTAATAGCCGTGTTACGCCTTAAATGCAAAAATCGTCTGCTGGCTATAGTTTTTATCGTACTATTGAAATTATTTTTATTATTTCCATGCACACATACATAGAAATGTATAGGGAAAATATTGTGACAGGGGCCGATAATTCGAATTCGAAATTTCGACAAAAACCACGTTTCAAGTGTCTCTGAATTCGAATCGATTGTTTTTTGAGGTGATGTCGGTGTGTATGTATATATATATATATATATATATATATGTGTGTGTGTGTGTGTGTGTGTGTGTGTGCGTGCTCGCGCGTATGCATGTTCGTGAGTCTATGGCGCGTATGTATGTTCGTGAGTCTATGGATGCGATATCTTACGAACAAATGAAGTGTTTAGAGCATAATTTGGTAATTTGGTACGATTAGTAGATCCATAAATACTAGAAACCTATTGATTTTAAACGTGATCGAACGTTCGAAAAACCCAATAATTTTAAAATAAATTTTCGAAAAAATCATTAAAAAAATCAGGACTTTAAATAATGTTATATAAATACTCATTTTATGAACGTATATTTTTATTCTAGAATGAATGACACTAACTTTAGAACACTAGTTTAAACCGTTCTCGTGATATCGTACATTTTTCAAATAAATATTTCTAGAAAATTACACAAAAATGATCATCAACAAATGTATCACACTTAGCGATTTATTTTGCGACCTTGGCGATTAATTTAGAGATATATCGCTAAGTTGGCAACTATTTCAATATGGGGCCAATTGGCAAAAATGACGTTGAAGTTACGAAAATGACGCCAAATTAATGAATAAATAATTAACATATTTTAATATAATGAGGTATATTACATAACAGATGTTGGCGATATTCCCAATTATCAAGTTATATTTGCGCGAAATATAAGTGAAGGTGGTACTTCAAAGTAATTTTGGCACGTTGTGATCTAGAAAAGCACCAAATGTCAGTGTACATATCAACGTTAACCTTTTGTTTACGGGTGGGGCAACGTCATTCCCAATTCTTTTGGGATTGACACGCTGTCCCACCCGTAAGCAAAAGGTTAAAGATATTATGCCGTGAACCATGTCCATCGTTCTTCCGCATTGAAAGAAGTAACGTCACTGCCTTATGCCGGTAAAATTTTGTGTTACCACAACAAATTTTTTTGGGATTGATTTATATAGACACTTTCAGAAAGCGTTGAAAATAGGGCAACATACAATGACCAAAGACGATAATTGTTTAACATACTGTTATTTCCGGGTTCATGGAACTTTAAAACGTGCGCCATTTTTATACATTCATTTAAAGCGGTTTTTAATATTATGAAATTCCGGCAAGTAATGTAATATTTAGTGACCAACGGCTATTTATCCTGTGCGAAGAATGAGTGGAAATGGTTAGTTTATACATATACCAAACAACGGGCCATGTCACTCTTCAAGTATATTGATCAGAGTACAGTATTGTGTCTAACGACTCTCACAAGTTCTCTCACGTATCAGTGAGATTTCCGGATTCTCATGAAAACACCGACGTCAGCGTCTTACGAATTTCCGAAAGGAGGAAAGAACTTTATTTAGCGGAGCTTTATTTAGCGAAAGAGGAAGAATCCCTGGACCATGGGGTGGTATCCTGAACCGTGAGAACAAATATGTACCAAAATGCACGAGAAATGAGAAAATCCCCATATGTGTATTATATCTGTTGTCGTATGTTATTGAGCGTTATTCTTGTATTGGCTTACTACTATTTAAGCCTGTCGATGACAATGAATTTAGCACTTTCAAATTGATTGATTGAAGACCCTGACCACACGAGCAACCCGAAGGTTTATGGTAGCTTAATGTGTGGCCGGGAGCACTTTCAAATTGTAATTTTTTTATGTGGAACATTTTAGGACTCGGGGTACGGAGTAAATCTTGAAAGAAATGGGATGGGGCTGAAACGGAGGTATGTTGCGGAAGTGATATCATAATGTTAGGAATACCTAACAGAAAACCATTGTCGTAATTTAAAGGTACAGGTCAATTTGATCTTGGCGGCGAATTTGGCGATGTATCACCAATAAGGCGACATTTGGCGAGTTAAAAAAACTTCTTGAATTTTGCAGATTGGCTAATAACTTTACAAGTTTCGTGCCTTTTCCAGAACCTTCGTTCATTTCGGTTTTTAGCATGTTATAAGTAAAAATATCTGCCGAACTCAATATAGATCCCATTGTGTACTTATTTTTCTAATTATATATTATTATTTTCTTTTTTATATTACGCTTTAAGCTGTAATATAGAACACTTGTGATACAAAAGTGTAAGAAAATTAAATTTTAGATTTGCGACATTTGTGCATTAACACCTGTTCTATACAACGCTGCTCTATATCGCTTGCGCCGAGTGACTGTAAAGTTGCATCCAAATGTTTCATCGTCGAGAACTTCGCCATCCATTGACCATTCCTACACACATCAATCTTTTCCCATTCGAAATTTACGAAAAGAATGAAGTTTTACATCAATCTATAACGAGTATTAGAGTTATTAACTATTTTTAATAAGTTTAATTTTGATTAACCATGTATATGGCACTGAAGTCAGAAATAGTCGTTTAATCGAAAATTGGCTCAGTTAGGTTCTATCCCGTTGTCGATTATATTCTAGCGGCCAAAGTACTGGATTAGCTATGCTCTGTCGATAGTATAAGTGTGCAAAATTTCAACCTTCAAGGTCATCAAGGGGTAGAAGGTCTTTTGAAGGGACTCGATATACTTTTCGACTCGGCCGCTATATCTGCGAAAATTAAATATCAAGTGCCTGGCCAATGTATTAAAAATACTTTTTCGTGCTAATTACTTTGTTATTGTACTGCAAACGTCATCACTGAATGAAGTATTGTATTTACCAATCTCCGAAATGGCATCTACAATGAGAAAAGGGTTACAGCAACCAAGCAAAATTAACGTTGCTTTAGTATATTCTGAAAGTGATTGACGGATAAGGACACAATATTTGGTAAGAAAACACTGTTAAGAGTAAGAAGACAAATTATATCTCGATTTCGCTGAAATTCTTTTAGCATTTTGCTGTTTGATTGAAAAAGACATACCACATTTCATGTAAATAACTTAATTCTTTCGAGTGATAATGCGGCTAATGATTTATACTGTCTTATTTATATGATTTATACCGTCTTATGATTTATAGCATTCTCGTTTAATTAAAAGTTACATATAAAATGTTATTTGTTTAAAAAACGTACCATAGTGTTTTCTTTTCAATCTTCGAAAAAGTCGTTTGGATATAGAGGGCTTTCCACTTGACTAACTTCTGTGAAACTCAGTAAGTCTCTTATTTACCGATTAAAATATTCCTTCCAAATTTCCTTTAACAATATCCTCTTGTTCTTAATAAATCGAGCATAAACTTCCAGACAAACACTCAGACATGATTAAAATTTATTGATTCTTATCCAGGAATGCTCAGAATGCTAAAATCGATCAAAATCCTATAATCACAAGTCCAATTTTTAAACTGCAACATAATATTTTCCCTTTACATATATTTTCCTTCGCTCGGCCGAAATGGTTGGGGAATCACTAAATGTGATAAAGTTCTGAAGATCAAAAACAATTTCAAATTAAAGCATAAAAAGGGCGCCTGTTAACATCAACATTGCGGTATATAAAATACTATTATCATCTCCGATCGCTGTTTGTTTCTTTATTTTCAACGTTCCCAGACAGTTTAAGTTAAAAGTCAATAAATTATAATATTATTTTTTCTATAATTTCATTCGAAGAATTGCCGACAATCTATTTCGGTATTGAAACATAGCTCTGTTACTATGGTTACAAATGGAATCAAAAATGGCAAAAAAAAAAAAAAAAAAAACTTGAATTATAGAATATAAGAAAATCGTCTGCTGTAACTATAAATTAAACCATCTCAAAAACAGTTGATACCATATCAGCCAATAGATTTAAATAAGAAAATTTGGGATATTTTTTTTTGTCCACTCATGCTGGTATAAAAATAAACATTGTGTCTTTTCAAGTTATAGGTAGATAAATGCTGGAACAGGGGAAAAAAAAATCCAAGATATTGGATTTTTTTCATTATAGATTTAATTTCCACGTGCATGCAACACTTCAAGTTTATACCTTCTAATTTGGACTGTGTAACTCATACCTCAGTCACTCAGTTTCATTCAGGTTGTATGATATATATATATATATATATATATATATATATATTCTAAATAATAGTAAAGAATTAAAGAATAAATTAACATCTCTTAGAAAAATAATAGGATTTCAAACTTTTGATTTTAAAGATCTTTTTAATAATATTAAGATATCTGATCTATATGATGTTATTTTAGCTCTATATAATGCTTATATTACACCTCTTTCAAATCAAATTAAATTTATAAATTTTCCTAAACTTCTTCACTTTGTTATTTTCAATAATTATATTTTTCAAGGAAATAAATTATACTTACAAGTCTCAGGAGTTCCACAGGGTGGCTGCAGTAGCAGTATGCTAGCTAATTTATACCTTTATCATTATGAAAAGTCATTTACTTCAATAGATTATACTTTTTACAGATATGTTGATGATCTGATTTGCTTAGTACATACAGAAAATTATCTCATAGATATAGATTACTATCCAGACAATTTGGAATTAATTCCTAATGAAGCTACTTTTAGTAAAAATGTTAATTTTTTGGATTTAAATCTTTTTATTGATCCTTCTAATAGAATTGTTACAAATTTATATGATAAAAAAGACTTTTATAATTTTAATATTAATAAAATCTTACCTTTTAATTCCTGTAACTCGATTCAATTGTTTAGAAATATTATACTCAATCAGCTTTTTAGAATTTATAGATTATCTGATAAAAAATTTCATGCTATGCATATCAATAATCTCAAAATTACTAGTAATTTATATAAATATCCCTCTTATTTAGTAAATAGTATTGTTAAAAATTTAAAATAGCTGGATTTTTATAATTCTTTTCATAGTATCATATAATTCTATTCATAGTATCTTATATTAGCCAGACATCTCCATTCTCTTGTGTTTTTTTTTTTTTTTTTTTTTTTTTTTTACATTCACTTCCCACTTCAGCATTACTATTATTTGCCCCTCTTTTTAGTAGCTCTTTTTGTATATTAATACTTTTTCTTAACATTTCGCTTCACAGTTTTTCAATTCTTATGAATGGCAACAGTAAATGGTTTTTTATTTTTTCTTTACGAATGGCAACACTGGTCTCTTCTATCAGTGTATCCTGTATTGAATCGATTGTGCATACGCTGTGCTTTTTACAGGTATTCATTTTTTCTTTTTTATTCCTTCTTTATGTATGTCGTCCAAGTAGAAATTGTTTATAGATTTAATCTATCTATTTCTTCAGAAACATACATTTTTGTGTTTGCTTCTACAAAAAACTTGGACATGATTAGATTTTTGTAGAGGTTAACAATTCATGATTTAGGCTTAGAGCCTCGTCCACGTGTAAGGTGTTTGTGCTTGATTTCGTTTGTTATACTTATTTCGATTCCATACCTTTATATTTTTCATTGACTTGTTGATTCGATATTTATTTTATTTATTTTTTTTTCCATTTGCTTGAGGATTAGTTGATTTTTACTTTTGTTTTGTAAGCCTGTTAGATAGTTGAATTTAGCTTAAGTTTTTCTTTTTTTGTTTCCATACCTTTTAATTTGGTTGATTTTCTGTAACTTGATAGCTTGTGTTTTGTATTTTTTATCCATTTGATTGATGATTTGCTGTATTATATTTTATTCTGTGGGTGTTTTTAAAAAAGTTAGGTTTATCGTGTTACATCTTCTTACTTTTCGTTCATTGGATTTTCAAACTTCTATTATTATATATATATATATATATATATATATATATATATATATATATATATAAATTGTATGGCTGTCCTGATGAGAATGCAATTTCGAACTAACCGCCATTTTTGTGTAGTTTCAATTGATTGTTCTCTGTCTTAATCTTTTATCTTGAGCTAATTATTATTGCCTTTTCTCATTTTTGCCGTGTTTTATTTATATTTATATTTATATTTATATTTATATACTTTTACTCGTGAATTTTGTATCCTAATATTCTTCTCATCCCCCTTTACCATTGTAGTGATATGTTACCTTCTATCTTTATCCTTAGTCTTGGTCTATAGTTACTCATTTGTAACAGATATGGTAGTGATGGTTTTTTTTTGTATATACAGTAGTTTATGCGTAATTTTCGATTAAAATCTTTCAATTTTTATTTATATATATATATATATATATATATATATATATATATATATATTACTAACAGTATACCTGTTCTTCGTACCAGTGGCGTACGCAAGGGGGGGTGGTGGTTCGGGGTTAATACCCCCCCCCCCCCTTGAGCCGAAATATAGTGCCAGGATTTAAGCTACTTTTCAGATCATTTTTTTTTAGCAATTTATGAAAACTGCTGGTAAAGCTGAAAAAAAAACTGTCATTTTCCCTTGCGCTGGCTCAGACGCTGGCAAATGCAGATTAAGGCCATCCATCCGAAGTGCTTCTTCCACTCAGCACGAATGTGGGTGGTACTTTTGTTGCCAATTCCTCCGGTTCTGCTAGGGATCGAACAACTGTGCAAGCCGTGTGTGCCATCTAAACCCGGCGAATGTGAAACTATCCTGAATGCCTCTCAAAGCTTTACTAAAGCACACCCATATGATATTGGATTGTTTGTAGCGAAAGATATATCGAATGATAAAAAACTGGACATACTCAACAACGTCTGGAAACCCAATCCAGGATTTGCTTTTCCAACAAAAGGAAAAAGAAATTTGCGATTCCAGTGTAAATGGCTTTATCGCTGGTAATGGCTTGCCTATTCAGACTTTCAGGGTGGAGCCTGAATTTACATGGCCAAGGCTACGATGAAGCGGCCTCAGTGAGCGGAAGATTAAATGGTGTGCAAGCCCATGTGAGGGAAGTGATTCCATCCGTCCTTTATGTACACTGCTCTGCCCTCAGCCTCAACTTGGCCGTATCAAATGCGTGTGAGATCACAGCAATAAGAAATTGCATGGGTACTATAGCAAATTTGTATGAATTCCTGAACACTCCAAAAAGACAATATGTACTCAGGACCGCAATAAATGAAACACCTACTTCGCGGAGAGAAAAACTGAAACATCTCTGTGCAACCCGAGGGTTGCAAAGGTATGACTCTGTAACAGCAGTAATAGAGCGTTGTGATCCAGTTGTTGAAACACTCTAAAAATATCAGACTGGGTAGATAAAAATTCACCAGCACAAGCCTATTATCTGCTGTGCACGGTAACAAATTACCAGTTTGTGATTTCGCTCTTTTGCCTTCACAAAGTGTTCTTGACTGTGTATTTGTGTAGGTTTCTGCAGAAGTCGACGATTGATTTACGAGAAGCAGAGAACCTGACGGAAGACATTAGTAAAGAAATAAAATCTTTGTGCGAAAATGCCAATGGCGAATTCCCTAAAATAAACTACGTGAGAGTGAAAATGAGGCACCAAGAAGGAGTGGGCAGAAAAATATGCAAATTTTAGGGTAGACGCAGTTCACCGAGTTATGCAAATGATGCGAAATGCGCATCTGCCCTATGCAAGTTGAGTGAGATATAAGGTAAGGAACCAGCAAAATCGACAATAAGCTATCTGTCTGCCAGGGAAATCATTTTGCAATTTTTGTTTTGTCTCAGAAGAAATGTGAAGTAGTAGAGAATGTGAGGCAGCCTCTAATCGAGGCAGTTCTAGCAGACAGACGATTTCATGAGGGGTATAGTGATCGAACTCAGAAGGGCAGGCTGGTCCATACGTCAAATTTCAGCGGATAGCCACCTACACACGTCCACGGTGCACCGGTTGTGGCGAAGATGGTTGGAAACAGGGAATGAGGCACGTTTGAGGAGTACCGTGCTGCCGTTTGAGGAGTACCGGTACCGACGTCAGCACACGTGGACCAACGCATCCACCGGCAAGCGTTGGCGGCCTCGCAGGCCGTCGCCCTTTTGCAGCATGTGGACACCCTTGGTGCTCCTATATCGACCAGGACCATTATCCGCCGATTGGTCGCCGGCGATCTGCACTCATGGCACCCGTTAAGAAGACTGCTATTGACCCAACAGCACAGAAGCCTCCGCTTGCAATGGTGTCAGGATAGAGACACGTGGATGGCGGAATGGCACAGGGTCGTGTTCTCAGACGAGTCACGCTTCTGTTTTAGCAATGACAGGCGCCGTGTACAAGTCTGGCGCCGAAGTGGTGACACGTCCAATCCGGCCACATCTGCGGAATGCCACATCGCGCGGCAACGCAGCATCATGGTTTGGGGCACCATCGCCTATGATAGCAGGTCACCTATGGTCCGTATTAAGGGTACTATGACGACCCAACGATACGTGGATGACGTGCTGCGGCCGGTGACAATACCTTTCCGTCAGGGGATGCCCAATGCCATTTACCAGCCGGATAACGTCCGACGATACACGGCACGCATCAGTCAACATGCCTTACAAGGTACTCAGGTGCTTCCCTGGCGCCACCAGTCTCCCCTGATCTCTCACCAGTCGATCACGTCTAGGACTTGATTAGACACCCCTTGCGTGAGCTGCCACTGCCGGGTTTAGAAGACGAACTCTGGCAAATGGTTGGCAGGGAATGGACAGCCATCCCTCAGAACACCATCCTCACGCTTATTGACTCCATACCTATACGTGTTGCTACGTGTATCGCCGCCCGCGGTGGTCCTACAACCTACTGATCAGATGGTGTTATTGCTCAGTGTATAGGTGTATCATGTTGCAATAAACATCACTTATTGTTCTTTGCTGTTTGTCTGTGTTTGCCGATTTTCATCACTTTCTGCCCACTCATTCTTGCTGTCTCATTTTCACTGTCACGTAGTGTATATATATATATATATATATATATATATATATATATATATATATATATATATATATATATATATATATATATATATATATATTTACATACACACACACATACGCACACATGTATATATATCTTCTTAAATAATAAAAGGCAATGTCTGTCTGTGCGTCTGTCTGTCTGTCTGTCTGTCTTATACACTATACGTTCAGCGACCGCGCGTCGGAGAGCTACGAAATTTTGCAATCAGAGACCCTGGGGGGTGAGAAGGGGACACGTGAAAACCGATTTTTAAAATTTTAATTATTTTTTTTTGTTATTTAATGTTTTATGCGATTTCGACCGTTTTTTGACCTTTTTGCTCTTTTTTCTCCACGATCCGGACATCGCAGAAAAAAACAAATCACACCATCGGAAAGAGCAGAGAATTTCGAGTAAAAATATATCAATTTCAAATCTCAGGGACAAATTCTAATATTTTTTTATGATTTTAAAACAAAAGTTACTTTTGACTCAAAAAAACGATTTTTGGTTTTTAAATTCTCGCATAGTAAAAAGTACTCATAATTTCGACTAATAATTTACATTTTTAGAAAGGTCAAACATCTGGCATTCTTACAAGTCCAATCTGGTCAGGAAATATTCCGTATTGCCCACAGGATCGGGATTTTAAAAGTTTCCGAATTTCAATTTCTCGGCGTTCCGCTCGGCGTGCCGCTTCGTTTCTCCCCCGCTGAAGGAGGGAAGGTGGTGGGTGGGGACGTCAAGGTGGAGGTGACGTCACGGTTCTGAATAGAGCTCCTTTGCTCTATATAAATTATTATATTTATATTTTAAATGATGGGACGATATGGATTTTTTAAATGTATATTTTAACTTTTGGATATTTTAAATGGATATTTTAATTTTATGGATATTTTAAATAATGGAACAATGAAACAATGGAATGAGGATGATGGAATTAAGCATATGGTCATTTTAAATTGCAAATTAGCGCGCGGGAAGTTAGCGGTAGGCCCGGGTTCGATACCCGCCACTGCCAAAACTGCCGCCGTGTTTACGTGGAATACGATCACGTTAAATATGTGGGTCCGTAAGTTCTTCCGAGAGGTTGGTGGTAAGGGAAGGAGGATACGGCCCCTGTGGATCCCTCCCCCACTGGGTTCCCGTCTAAATTGGATGAATATATAGAAAGTTATGGAGATTGTCGCGGAGGGCGCGGCAGCCCAGTGGTTAGCGCGCGGGAATTGCACTCAGTAGGTCCGGGTTCGATTCCCGCCACTGCCAAAACTTACGCCACGTTCACGCAGAGTACGATCACGTTAAACATGTGGGTTCGTGAGTCCTTCTGAGAGGTTGGTGGTAGGGGAAGGAGGGTACGGCCTAAATTGGGTGAATAAAAAGAAAGTTATGGAGATTGTCGCGGAGGGCGAAGTAGCCCAGTGGTTAGCGCGCGGGAATTGCACGCGGTAGGCCCGGGTTCGATTTCCAAAATTGCCGCCGTGTTCACGCGGAGTACGATCACGCGGAATAAACATGTGTGTCTGTAAGTCCTTTCGAGAGGTTGGTGGTTGGGGAAGGAGGGTACGGTCCCCGTGGGTGCCTCTCCCACTGGGTTCCGGTCTAAATTCGGTGAATAAAAAGAAAGTTATGGAAAATGTCGCGGAGGGCGAAGTACACCAGTGGTTAGCGCGCGGGAATTTCACTGGGTAGGCCCGGGTTCGATTCCCGCCACTGCCAAAACTGCAGCCGCGTTCACGCGGAGTACGATCACGTTAAACATGTGGGATCGTAAGTCCTTCCGAAAGGTTGGTGGTAGGGGAAGGAGGGTACGGTCCCTGTGGATGTCTCCCCCACTGAGTTCCGGTCTAAATTGGGTGGCACTTCCTGGCCGTCCAAACAGTTACCTTACACCTTCTGGTAAGGTCGCGCCAGCGAGTGTGCCACGGTTACAATTTGCCACGGTCAGAATTTTCAAGGGTAGTGAACAGGCTGGTCGCCAAAGGCGGCTAGTTATATATATATATTAAAGATTTATTCATGATACACCAATATATTTCAAGTACACATTATTCCATTTTTAGAGTATAATGAATCATAAAATTGTAGAATCCTACCGCTAACAAACTGTCGCCAAGTGGAAATCTTACCATCTATTATTATTATTATTATTATTATTATTATATATACTAATTGCCAAGTGTCCGTCTGTCTGTCTGTCTGTCTGTCCGTCTGTCTGTCTGTCTGTCTGTCCGTCTGTCTGTCACGCCTTTTTTAGGCACTTCCCGAATAGATAGAGACTTGCAATTTGGTACACGGCTCGGTCGTTCGATAAACCCCCCCTGGAAAAATCGAATTTTTCGAAAACGTTCTATAGAGGGGGTGCCCCACACCAAAACGTTCGAAAAGTGAAATGACAGGAAAGCATGCTTTGCGATGAGATAGAGACTTCAAATTTGGTGTATGGGTAAATCGTTCGAAAGGAAGAAAGTGTGCAATTTCAGATTTCCAATATTTTCTACTTAAGGGGGGGTGCAGCACACCAAAACGTTCGAAAAGTGAAATGATAGGAGAGCATGCTTTGCGATGAGGTAGAGACTTCAAATTTGGTGTATGGGTAAATCGTTCGAAAGGCAGAAAGTGTGCATTTCAGATTTCCAATATTTTCTACTCAAGGGGGTGCCGCACACCAAAACGTTCGAAAAGTGAAATGATAGGAAAGCCTGCTTTGCGATAAGATAGGGACTTCAAATTTGGTATATAGGTAAACCGTTCGAAAGGAAGAAAGTGTGTAATTTCAGATTTCCAATATTTCCTACTTAAGGGGTTGCCGCACACGAAAATGTTCGATTTTCCGAATAAATGAGAAACGGCCCCTTTAAAATTTGACAGAGGCTCAAAATTTTATATATAGACTAATCATTTGATGAAAACACCCAAAACGAATATAATTTTTCAAAAATGTTCGTTTAAGGGGGTTCTCCAGAGGAAAACGTTCGAAATGTGAATTGATAAAAAAAAACATGCTTCGAAATAAGATACAGACTTCAAATTTGGTGTACAGGTAGATAGTTCGAAAGGAAGAACATGTGCAATTTCAGTTTTCCGATATTTTGAACTTTTGGGGGTGCCTCAAAACTAAATGTTCGATTTGTCGAATAAATAAGAAAAAAATTTACATTATTCAGGGGTTGCTTAATGTGGGGCCGTTGATTTTCAACGGGTATGCGGCTAGTAAATAATAAAAGGCAATGTCTGTGTGTGTGTCTGTGTGTCTGTCTGTCTTATACACTATACGTTTCGCGTCTGCGCGTCGGAGAGCTACGAAATTTTGCAATCGGAGACCCTGGGGGGTGAGAAGGGGACACGTGAAAACCGATTTTTAAAATTTTAATTATTTTTTTTGTTATTTAATGTTTTATGCGATTTCGACCGTTTTTTGACCTTTTTGCTCTTTTTTCTCCACGATCCGGACATCGTAGAAAAAAAACAAATCACACCATCGGAAAGAGCAGAGAATTTCGAGTAAAAATGTATCAATTTCAAATCTCAGGGACAAATTCTAATATTTTTTTATGATTTTAAAACAAAAGTCACTTTTGACTCAAAAAAACGATTTTTGGTTTTTAAATTCTCGCATAGTAAAAAGTACTCAGAATTTCGACTAATAATTTACATTTTTAGAAAGGTCAAACATCTGGCATTCTTACAAGTCCAATCTGGTCAAGAAATATTCCGTATTGCCCACAGGATCGGGATTTTAAAAGTTTCCGAATTTCAATTTCTCGGCGTTCCGCTCGGCGTGCCGCTTCGTTTCTCCCCCGCTGAAGGAGGGAAGGTGGTGGTGGGGACGTCAAGGTGGAGGTGACGTCACGGTTCTGAATAGAGCTCCTTTGCTCTATATAAATTATTATATTTATATTTTAAATGATGGGACGATATGGATTTTTTAAATGTATATTTTAACTTTTGGATATTTTAAATGGATATTTTAATTTTATGGATATTTTAAATGATGGAACAATGAAACAATGGAATGAGGATGATGGAATTAAGCATATGGTCATTTTAAATTGCAAATTAGCGCGCGGGAAGTTAGCGGTAGGCCCGGGTTCGATACCCGCCACTGCCAAAACTGCCGCCGTGTTTACGTGGAATACGATCACGTTAAATATGTGGGTCCGTAAGTTCTTCCGAGAGGTTGGTGGTAAGGGAAGGAGGATACGGCCCCTGTGGATCCCTCCCCCACTGGGTTCACGTCTAAATTGGATGAATATATAGAAAGTTATGGAGATTGTCGCGAGAGCGCGGCAGCCCAGTGGTTAGCGCGCGGGAATTGCACTCAGTAGGTCCGGGTTCGATTCCCGCCACTGCCAAAACTTACGCCACGTTCACGCAGAGTACGATCACGTTAAACATGTGGGTTCGTGAGTCCTTCTGAGAGGTTGGTGGTAGGGGAAGGAGGGTACGGCCTAAATTGGGTGAATAAAAAGAAAGTTATGGAGATTGTCGCGGAGGGCGAAGTAGCCCAGTGGTTAGCGCGCGGGAATTGCACGCGGTAGGCTCGGGTTCGATTTCCAAAATTGCCGCCGTGTTCACGCGGAGTACGATCACGTGGAATAAACATGTGTGTCTGTAAGTCCTTTCGAGAGGTTGGTGGTTGGGGAAGGAGGGTACGGTCCCCGTGGGTGCCTCTCCCACTGGGTTCCGGTCTAAATTCGGTGAATAAAAAGAAAGTTATGGAAAATGTCGCGGAGGGCGAAGTACACCAGTGGTTAGCGCGCGGGAATTTCACTGGGTAGGCCCGGGTTCGATTCCCGCCACTGCCAAAACTGCAGCCGCGTTCACGCGGAGTACGATCACGTTAAACATGTGGGATCGTAAGTCCTTCCGAAAGGTTGGTGGTAGGGGAAGGAGGGTACGGTCCCTGTGGATGTCTCCCCCACTGAGTTCCGGTCTAAATTGGGTGGCACTTCCTGGCCGTCCAAACAGTTACCTTACACCTTCTGGTAAGGTCGCGCCAGCGAGTGTGCCACGGTTACAATTTGCCACGGTCAGAATTTTCAAGGGTAGCGAACAGGCTGGTCGCCAAAGGCGGCTAGTATATATATATATATAATCACTGGGGGAAAACGATCTCAAGGTAGTCCCCCCTCCCCTTGAAGAAATCCTGGGTATTCCACTGCTTCGTACGGAGTATATAATATAAAGAAACTTAAAATTCATAATCATCTGCAAATTCCTATAGTATACTACGTGACTGTTAATCAAAATATTTTATAAAATATTTCATTTAATGCTCCTAAAAAGAAGTTTAAGAATCTCTGTTCTCGCTATACAAAATTATCTTCACGGACAGGTCGTAAGAATAACACATCCTGGTCCCGTTTGTAAACAAATGTACAAAAAATACGAAATTGAACCAATATATGTAAAATAAAAGTGATAAAATTGTATGAGGTCCGTACTTCTAATATTAGCGAATATTAGAAGATATACCTGTGCATTAGTAGAAAATTAAACACGTACTATAACATATGAGTTTCTAAAATCTTTGCTAAAATAAAACAGATGAGGTAATAAATTGAAAGTATCAATAATCCCGTAATCTTTAAAACTAAAGGCCGTAATTGATTCCAATATATGCCAAAATGAAAGAGCTAAAATTCCATAGGGAGATATACTCTTATTACTTATACTGCCGTAGATTAGAAGATATGCCTGTGTAGATGTAGATTACCAGTATTAAAATACGAGTTTCTAAAATCTTTATCAAAATAAAACAGATGACGTAATAAATTTAAAATATCAATAATATCCGTCATATTTAAACCAGAAGGTCGTAATTGATTCCAATATATACCAATATATGTCAAAATATATGCCAATATACCTGTACTGCTTACATTTTGGTAGATTAGAAGATATACCCGTGCATTTGTAGAAGATTATCCGTACTAAGTACAATATGCGAGTTTCAACAATTTTTGTCAAAATAAAACAAAGTAATAAAGTGAAAATATCATAATCCCCGAATCAATTCAGTCAAAAATGCATTATCGATGAAATTTATTTTATATACATATCTTTATTATTTAAAGCGTAAACGATTTAATAAAAATCGTCTGCTGCATAAACACATTGGATTTAAACCTGTTGCTAAGCGACATATCATTTTCTTTAATTAAATTGGTGGAAAAAATATCGTCTGCATAATGCTATTTCTATGGAAGGTTTAATTGTGCGTTTTTAATTAATATTTATACACCATTTGGTCTTAGAAGCTCGAAATATGGACTAAATTTTAAGTGGGGCTATTCCAAGTCTACCCCAAAAATGTCATCCAATTCGGTGCAACCGTTCTCCCGTAATAATGAGACAAATAAGCACTCAAACAGACAGATTTACAATTTCATATATATATATATATACATAGACCCGGCTGAAAACTTTAAAAACAAAAAGTAACCACTCCGATTCGAAGTCTTTGTCGGGTTCAGATCTAAGCCCGTGCAGGATTATTTGGTTAGTATTACCGGGATAGAGAAAAAGGAATTGCTATTCTACCAGAGTATATCGATCAGAAAGAGTAGTGCTAGAATTATCTCACGTATCAAAGATATTTCCGGATTCTCTTGACGATACCCACGTCAGCATTTCTCGAGTGACACTCTTCCCAAATACCGGAGAGCCAAGACAAAAGCTTCTTAACACAGGAATACGATGAGTGCAGACTTAGGGCGTCTTATAGATAGAGGAAAAGGATGGAACTACTGACAGTGGAATTTTCCCGAATGTGTGTTTAGACGAGGACAGGGAACAAATACTAAGGTGTACCAGAAATGAAAGAGATTTTCTGGAATATAACCAGTAGAAATTGAGCTTGTTGGTGTGGATGCAATGCAACGTGTGTTTATCCTATAGATTTTTTCGTTCATATTACATATGTTGTTAAGATGTATTTGTATATTAATCAATTCCAGGACGCGAAAAATATATAAATTCTTTTTATAAGCCTTTGTGACCAAGTAGCTACCCTAAAAATTGTTTTGATATACCAGATCTAAAATATCTATACCAGATCTCTATTCCTTAAAAATTCCCTTTTACTTTCCCTGCAATTCTTGGTAATGTATACGGAAAGTATTGGAATTATGTCGAAAATTGCAAATCGAGATTTCGACGGATCTACACATTTCGAGACCTCTAGAATGCAAAAAAAAAACTATTTTTAGCGCGACGTCTGTGTGTGTGTCTGTCTGCGTGCCTGTCTGTGTGTCTGTCTGTCTATGTGTCTGTGCAATGTATGTATTCACTCTATCTCAAAAACTAATGAAACGAATTTCATAAATTTTGATAAATAAGACCCTTGGGTGTGACCTTGATGCTGATTAGTTTTTAGTACAATTCGGAAAAAAAGAACCCACATTTTTTTGCGAAATGGACCGCAAAAATCTCATATATTCACTCTAGCTGAAATACAAATTGCCCAAATTTCACAAAGTTTGGTAGATAAATCACATGTGGGATATTCTGGTGCTGATTAGATTTTGGTGCGATTCGGAAACTAACAACCTGCCTTTTTTTACGAAATGGCTCGCAAAAATCGTCAATATCTAAAAGAAGACTATATATGTTCAAATTATCAATTAAATGCTTGTTTTATACGTAATTTTTGACGAGGAAAAGAATAAGAACAACTCTATTACTCTAGGACTAACCGTTCTCGAGATATTTGAAATTTTTCGCATCTTTTTATGCCGCCTTTGGAAAAATGTCCAATTACCAAATAAAAGTAGAAATTAAATTAAAAATGCAAATTTAGTGTCATTTTGTGCAATTAAACACAATTTAATGAGTTCCTACAGAAATAAAGAAAAAATGAATGAGTCTACAGGGTCATGTGCTGCCCACATCAGATTTTTACTTTCCCTACAATAAATGGAAATGTACAGGGCAAGCATTGGAATCGTATCGGAAACCGCAACTCGAATTTTCGACAGATCTACACATTTTAGAACCTCTAGAACACGAGAAAACAATTTTTAGCCTGACGTCTGTGTGTGTGTGTGTGTGTGTGTGTGAGTGTGTGCGTGAGTGTGTGTATCTGTCTGTGCAATATATGTATCCACACTAACTCAAGAACTAATTGACCAAATTCCATAAAATTTCATAAGTTATTTGTAGATTATTCTGGTACTGATTAGATTTTGGTAATATTCGGGATAAGAAACCTGGCTTTTCTTGCGAAATGGCCCACAAAAGTCGTACAAACCCACTCTAGCTAGAAAACTAATTGACCCAATTTCACAAAATTTAATAGATAAGTCACTTATGGGATACCCTGGTGCTAATTAGATTTTGGTACGATTCGACAAAAAGAACCTGCCGTTTTAGGGTAATGGCCCCCAATATTAGTTAAAATCTAAAATAAAAGACTACATACGCTCACATCTGTAAATTAAATGCTTGTTTTTTACGTAATTGTTGATGATGAAAAGAATAAGATCAACACCATTACTCTAGGACTAGCCTTTCTGGAGATGTTAAATTTTTTTCGCATTTTTAACACGCCGCCTTTTAAAATACGTTTAGTTTCCAAATGAAAACAAAAATTGAATTAAAAGTGCAAATTCAGTGTCATTTCAAATAATTGTACATGTTATTTTGTGCAGTTAAACTTTATTTAATCAATTATTAAATGAATACAGATAAAATGAATTTGAATCTGTAGGGAAAGTCATGTGCTGCCCACATCAGATTTTTTTTCAGAATGGCAAAACCAGTTATGATGATTGTATTTTTGCTAAAATATATCATTTTTATACTATTTACAGCCAGCGCAGTTCACACTATTGTTTCCTTTATACTAGAAGGTATGCCCATCATATGACGGAATTCAACATTTGCAAAATGTTGCCTCCCATTTAGCGTCATTTTTATCAATTTGCCGACATTTGCGACATCCCGCCAAATTCTTTGCCAAATTTTTTCCCAAACATCAAGGACGGACGAACAGAGAAATGGCTTCATTTTACAGTAGATTCTTATATTCTTTCCAAGATATTGAATTTTCATCGATTTGGTGATATTTTCGTTAATTTTTGTGATAATTTGTTCAATTTAAGACACTTTAAAAAACTCGCCAAGATTGTCGTTAAATGGGATAGTTGGACTAAGAGACAAACGCTGCCAAAAGCTCATTACAATACTACCCCTTTTCAAAACAAACACAATAATTTATTGATTTGACGTAATTTTAATCCATTTGGTGACATTTTTATCGATTTGACAACATTGTCGTTAATTTGGCGATATTTTGATCAATTTGGCGCCATTTTAAAATTTTGCCAAATTTGTCGCAAGTGGTACGGTTGGACTAACAGGCAAACGCTACCGAAGTATAATTACAATACTAACCCCTTTCAAAGCACACTTAATTTAATTAATTTGCGTTATATTTATCAATTTGGTAACATTTTCATCAATTTGGCAACATTTTTATCAATTTGGCGACATTTTTATCAATTCGGCGACATTTTTATCGATTTGGTGACATTTGATAAATTTGGAGACATTTTAATAAGTCGCCAAATTTGTCGCTGAGTGGAATGGTTGGACTTGACAGACAAATGCTATAGAAACATTTTTAGAATACTATTCCCAAAACGCAATTAATTTCATTGATTTGGCGCCATTTTTATTGATTTGGAGTCATGCTCGCCAATTTCGCAATATTTAAAAAAAATCTCCAAGTTGGCGATATCTCCAAATTCGTCGCCAAAATTTTCAACAGAGATAGATAGCTAGACAAATAAATCAAGGTGTTTATATTATTAATACGGGGTGCTTAAAAAAGATCGATGGGGCATTTAACTTTTGAATCGTTACACATACCTCAAATTGGAAAATTGTTTTAAATCGTGAGAATAAGTATAAAACTCTTTTAAAACTATCTGATATATTAACATACACATACAGAAAATAACTTTTTATATAGTCAACTCAGCTAATAGCAATTGGAAAATTGGAAAATTGGTTCAAATCGTGAGAATAAGTATAAAACTCTTTTAAAACTGTCTGATATATTAGCATGCACATACAGAAAATAACTTTTTATATAGTCAACTCAGCAACTCAGTTCGATTACTTAAAAATCTGATGTGGGCAGCACATGACTTTCCCTGCAGACTTATATTCACGTTCTCTTTATTTTAATTACATTTAATTCACTTTTAATTCAATTTTCTTTCTCGTTTGCTAACTGGACTCATTTTCAAAAGTGGCGTAGCGGAAAAACAAAAAAACTAAAATATCTCGAGAACGGCTAGTCCTAGTGTAATGGGGTTGGTCTTATTCTTTTCTTCGTTAAAAATTACGTATTAAACAAGCATTTAATGGATATATTTGAGCATACGTAGCTTTTTAGTTTAGATGTTGACAATTTTTGCGGTACATTTTGCAAGAAAAGGCAGGTTATTTCTTTCAGAATCGTACCAAAATCTAATCAGCACCAGGGTGACCTATAAGTGACACATCTACCGAATTTTATGAAATTCGGTCCATTAGTTTTTCAGCTAGAGTGGATACAAATTTTGCGGGCCATTGCGCAAAAAAAGGCGGGTTCCTTTATCCCGAATCGTACCCAAAACTAATCAGCACCAGACTCGTCCACAAGTGACATACCTTCAAAATTTCGTGAAATTCGGTCAATTACTTTTTTAGTTAGAGTGGATACAAAATCTGCACAGACAGACAGACAGACAGACACACAGACAGACACACAGACACACACACAGACGTCACGCTAAAAATAGTTTTTTCGTATAGATCCGTCGAAAACTCGAGTTGCGATTTTCGACATGATTCCAATACTTTCCCTATACATTACCATGTATTGCAGGGAAAGTAAAAATCTGAAGTGAGCAGCACATGACTTTCCCTGCAGACTTATATTAACGTTCTCTTTATTTTAATTAAATTTATTTCACTTTTAATTCAATTTTCGTTCTCATTCGGTAACCTGGCTTATTTTCAAAGGTGGCGTAGGGAAAGTACGAAAAACTAAAATATCTCGAGAACGGCTAGTCATAGTGTAATGGGGTTGGTCTTATTCTTTTCGTCGTTAAAAATTACGTATTAAACGAGCATTTAATGGATATATTTGAGTATATCTAGTTCTTTAGTTTAGATTTTGACGATTTTTGCGGGCCATTTTGCAAAAAAAGGCAGGTTATTTTTTTCAAATCGTACTAAAATCTAATCAGCACCAGGGTAACCCACAAGTGACTCATCTATCAAATTTTGTGAAATTCGGTCCAGTAGTTTTTCAGTTAGAGTGGATACAAGCTTTTGCGGGCCATTTCGCAAAAAAAGGCGGGTTCTTTTATTCCAAATCGTACCCAAAACTAATCAGCACCAGACTCGCTCACAAGTGACTTCCCTACCAAATTTTGTGAAATTCGGTCCATTTGTTTTTTAGTTAGAGTGGATACAAAATCTGCACAGACAGACAGACACACAGACAGACAGACACACAGACACACAGACAGACACACAGACACACAGACAGACACACAGACACACACACACAGACGTCACGCTAAAAATGTTTTTTTCGTATTCAAGGTCTTGAAATGTGTAGATCCGTCGAAAACTCGGGTTGCGATTTTCGACATGATGCATTGCAGGGAAAGTAAAAAATCTGATGTGGGCAGCACATGACTTTCCCTGCAGACTTATATTAACGTTCTCTTTATTTTAATTAAATTTATTTCACTTTTAATTCAATTTTCGTTCTCATTCGGTAACCTGGCTTATTTTCAAAGGTGGCGTAGGGAAAGTACGAAAAACTAAAATATCTCGAGAACGGCTAGTCATAGTGTAATGGGGTTGGTCTTATTTTTTTCGTCGTTAAAAATTACGTATTAAACGAGCATTTAATGGATATATTTGAGTATATCTAGTTCTTTAGTTTAGATTTTGACGATTTTTGCGGGCCATTTTGCAAAAAAAGGCAGGTTATTTTTTTCAAATCGTACTAAAATCTAATCAGCACCAGGGTAACCCACAAGTGACTCATCTATCAAATTTTGTGAAATTCGGTCCAGTAGTTTTTCAGTTAGAGTGGATACAAGCTTTTGCGGGCCATTTCGCAAAAAAAGGCGGGTTCTTTTATTCCAAATCGTACCCAAAACTAATCAGCACCAGACTCGCTCACAAGTGACTTCCCTACCAAATTTTGTGAAATTCGGTCCATTTGTTTTTTAGTTAGAGTGGATACAAAATCTGCACAGACAGACAGACACACAGACAGACAGACACACAGACACACAGACAGACACACAGACACACAGACAGACACACAGACACACACACACAGACGTCACGCTAAAAATGTTTTTTTCGTCTTGAAACGTGTAGATCCGTCGAAAACTCGGGTTGCGATTTTCGACATGATGCATTGCAGGGAAAGTAAAAAATCTGATGTGGGCAGCACATGACTTTCCTTGCAGACTTATATTAACGTTCTCTTTATTTTAATTAAATTTATTTCACTTTTAATTCAATTTTTGTTCTCATTCGGTAACCGGGCTTATTTTCAAAGGTGGAGTAGGGAAAGTACGAAAAACTAAAATATCTCGAGAACGGCTAGTCCTAGTGTAATGGGGTTGGTCTTATTCTTTTCGTCGTTAAACATTACGTATTAAACGGGCATTTAATGGATATATCTGAGTATACCTAGTTCTTTAGTTTAGATTTTGAAGATTTTTGCGGGCCGTTTTGCAAAAAAAGGCAGGTTATTTTTTTCCGAATCGTACCAAAATCTAATCAGCACCAGAGTGACCTATACGTGACTCATCTACCGAGTTTTGTGAAATTCGGTCCATTAGTTTTTCAGCTAGAGTGGATACAAGCTTTTGCGGGCCATTTCGCAAAAAAAGGCGGGTTCTTTTATTCCGAATCGTACCCAAAACTAATCAGCACCAGCCCCGCCCACAAGTGACTTACCTACCAAATGTTGTGAAATTCGGTCGATTAGTTTTTTAGTTACAGTGGATACAAAATCTGCACAGACAGACAGACACACAGACACACAGACAGACAGACAGACACACAGACAGACAGACAGACAGACAGACCGACAGACAGACACACAGACACACGCACAGACGTCACGCTAAAAATGGTTTTTTCGTATTCTAGGGGTCTCGAAACGTGTAGATCCGTCGAAAACTCGAGTTGTGATTTTCGGCGTGATTCCAATACTTTCCCTATACATTACCATGTATTGCAGGGAAAGTAAAAATCTGATGTGGGCAGCACATGACTTTCCCTGCAAACTTATATCCACGTTCTATTTATTTCAATTAAATGTAATTCACTTTTAATTCAAATTTCGTTCTCATTCGGTAACCGGGCTTATTTTCAAAGGTGGCGTAGGGAAAGTACGAAAAACTAAAATATCTCGAGAACGGCTAGTCCTAGTGTAATGGGGTTGGTCTTATTCTTTTCGTCGTTAAACATTACGTATTAAACGGGCATTTAATGGATATATCTAAGTATACCAAGTTCTTTAGTTTAGATTTTGAAGATTTTTGCGGGCCGTTTTGCAAAAAAAGGCAGGTTATTTTTTTCCGAATCGTACCAAAATCTAATCAGCACCAGAGTGACCTATACGTGACTCATCTACCGAATTTTGTGAAATTCGGTTCATTAGTTTTTCAGCTAGAGTGGATACAAGCTTTTGCGGGCCATTTCGCAAAAAAAGGCGGGTTCTTTTATTCCGAATCGTACCCAAAACTAATTAGCACTAGCCCCGCCCACAAGTGACTTACCTACCAAATTTTGTGAAATTCGGTCGATTAGTTTTTTAGTTACAGTGGATACAAAATCTGCACAGACAGACAGACAGACAGACAGACACACAGACACACAGACAGACAGACAGACAGACAGACACACGCACAGACGTCACGCTAAAAATGGTTTTTTCGTATTCTAGGGGTCTCGAAACGTGTAGATCCGTCGAAAACTCGAGTTGTGATTTTCGGCATGATTCCAATACTTTCCCTATACATTACCATGTATTGCAGGGAAAGTAAAAATCTGATGTGAGCAGCACATGACTTTCCCTGCAGACTTATATTAACGTTCTCTTTATTTTAATTGAATTTATTTCCCTTTTAATTCAATTTTCGTTCTCATTCGGTAACTGGGCTTATTTTCAAAGGTGGCGTAGGGAAAGTACGAAAAACTAAAATATCTCGAGAACGGCTAGTCCTAGTGTAATGGGGTTGGTCTTATTATTTTCGTCTTTAAAAATTACGTATTAAATCAGCATTTAATGGATATATTTGAGTATACCCAGTTCTTTAGTTTTGATTTGGACGATTTTTGCGGGCCATTTTGCAAAAAAAGGCAGGTCATTTTTTTTCGAATCGTACCAAAATCTAATCAGCACCAGAGTAACCGATAAGTGACTCATCTACCGAATTTTGTGAAATTCGGTCCATTAGTTTTTCAGCTACAGTGGATACAAGCTTTTGCGGGCCATTTCACAAAAAATGCGGGTTCTTTAATTCCCAATCGTACCCAAAACTAATCAGCACCAGCCCCGGCCACAAGTGACTTACCTACAAAATTTTGTGAAATTCGGTCCATTAGTTTTTTAGTTAGAGTGGATACAAAATCTGCACAGACAGACAGACAGACACACAGACAGACACACAGACAGACAGACAGACACACACACAGACGTCACGCTAAAAATGGTTTTTTCGTATTCTAGAGGTCTTGAAACGTGTAGATCCGTCGAAAACTCGAGTTGCGATTTTCGGCATGATTCCAATACTTTCCCTATACATTACCATGTATTGCAGGGAAAGTAAAAATGGGCGTAAAATCTGGAGTTCATTCAAAAAGTGGCGGTTGTAAGTGAAAAACTTCAAGTGAGAAAAAACAATTGAACAAAGTACACTAAAGATTTATTTTGTGCAGGGTCCCTAAATTCTTTCGAAATTTAGTAAGAGCGTGGTTTATGGTACAAATCAACAATTTTGTTGTATATCCTACGTATAGGTACAGATGACAAAATAGCTAATTTTACATTAAAGTTTATATACTGGCTGGGCAAACAGATACTCTAAGTCGCAAGTCGGGTTGTACATTACAGTTTATAAATATTTTTCGAGTTATTGAACATTCTGTTCTAAAGGGGGTCGTATAAAAATTACATTTTATATTTAAATGCAAATACCTCCCCCATTTAAAACAAGAAAGATCAATCATGCATAAGCATTGATTATGAAACACTTTCCAACTGAAATGTAATTTCATTTAAAAATTTCTAAAATGTGATTCATTCAGTGGTAATATCTTTTACATTATCACAGTACTACAGTAATTTATTATACTTAAATACTTAAAACTGTATCGAAATATAAATCATCTGATTCTTTATGCAAAATCAATGAATATTTCATTCATATAACTTGTATTCCAGACTCCAGAGCTAAATAATTTTGTGTGAAAAAAATTCAGCAATTCTTATGTAATTCATCTTACAATCGCTTGAGATATTTGCATTCTGCATATGTTAAAATTAGGCTTCCTTGAAGAAATAAGTTTAGGGATCATTTAAAATCACAACTATTGTAATTGCATAGGCACGGAATTTAGATACACAGATAATACACAGATAATATATATGTGTATGTGTATGTACTCAAAGTATTGGAATCGTGCCGAAGATCGGAACTCGAATTTTCAAAGGATCTACACGTTTTGGGACTTCTAGAACACGAAAAAACTACTTTTAGGAAGACATCTGTGTGTGTAAGGGTGTATCTGTGTATGTTTCTGTGTGTCTGTGTGGATATTACATCCACTCTAATTGAAAAACTAATGGACCGAATTTCATATAATTTGGTAGGTATGTTTTTTGTGGGAAATCCTGATGTTCATTAGATTATAGTACGATTCGTAATGAAAGAATCTGCCTTCTTTGGAAAATGACTGCAGAAATTGCCTTTATCCACTCTAGCTAAAAACTAATGAACCAAATTTAACAAAATTTGGAGTATAATATTTCAATAACCTACAAGTGATTTATATACCAAATTTAACAAAATTTTGTATATAAATCATTTGTAGGTTATTCTACTACGATTCGGGAGAAAGGAACGGGCTATTTTTGCGAAATGGCCAGCAAAAATCGTTATACATAAAAATAAAAGACTACGTGTGCTCAATTATATCAATTAAATTCCTATTTTATATGTGATTTTTGACAACAAAAAGAATAAGACTAACCCCATTACTCTAGGACTAGCCGTTCTTGAGATATTCTAGTTTTTTCGCGTTTTCGCTACGCCACCTTTGACAATAAGTCCAGCTATCAAATGAGAACCAAATTTAAGTTTAACGTGTAAATTCAATGTCATTTAAAATACTTATGTTGTGCAGATAAACTCAAATTATCATTGAATAAATAAAGAGAACGAATATGAGTCTGCAGAGAAAGACATGTGCTGTCCACATCAGAATTTTTAACAATATTACACCAATGATTTATATAAGTGAACGGGGATTATTTTCAGGGCATTTCGAAAAAATTCTGATGTGGGCAACACATGACTTTCCTTATATAATGTAATGAATTTACTACTTTTACAGTAAAAAAAATCTGATGTGGGCAACACATGACTTTCCTTATATAATGTAATGAATTTACTACTTTTACAGTAAAAAAATAGGTTTTTCTTATAGTAGATACTAATATTCTTTCCAAGATATTGAATTTTCGACAATTAGTCGCCATTTTCATTGATTTAGCATCATTTTTATCCATTTGGCGAGATTTTCATTAATTTGGCAACATTTCAAAAAAGTCGCCAAGTTGGCGACATTCCGCCAAATTCGTCGCCAAAATCTCGCCAAGCGTTATGCACTAAGAAAAAAGTTATTCTTACAGCAGATAAATGACTATTGGCGTTCAAATACAAAAGTATTTTTCAAAGTATATTTTTTCATGAATGGAACGAGCTAGATCCACGAGAATGATGTCACTCAATTTATCGCATGGTATTACATATGAAAAGTGAACATGTTTCTCAATAGGAATTTTTTTTATGTGACTTTTTCATAATTTTTTTGAAAAATGCACAATATCTCGAGAACGGTTCATGTTAGCGGTCTAAAATTTATGCCAATCGTTTTCTAATGAAAAATTACATAAGAAATGTCTATTTGCGTAACTTTATTAGCGGTTTTGATTTTTTGACAATTTTTTCAAAATTTCATTCGAAAATTTAGGGGGGTTCTGCACATTCGATTACGTATAAAAACAAAAGGCTTCCAGTGTTTACGGATTGTGATTTTTGTACCAAATTTGGTTCGAATCGGTCCATTCGTTCGTCAGCTATCGTCTCCACAGACTCACTGACACACACACACACACACATACTTTCACACACACACACACACACACACACACAGACATCACTTCAAAAATGTTTGATTCGTGATCAGGGATGCTTGAAACGTGCTCTCCCGTCGAAAACTCGAATTCGAATTTTCGACCCCGTCACAATACTTTCCTTATACATTATGTATATAAGGAAAGTAAAAAATGTATGATCTATATTTAAAGATCCATCAAATTTTTGTCGAATAAAATGTTCAACAAATTTAAGCTGTGTACCAAATTTTAACTCTCTAGGACGTAGGAAAGTGCATTTAAAATGCCATCAATTAAATTTATCATGAAGAGTTATATAAAATTTAAAAAAAATGAAAAATTGTTATCTACCAAATTTATTTTAAAATATGAAGCCACTCCCATATGCAAAACGTTTAAACAAATGGAGAGATATTTATTATATAATATCTCTCTCTTTTCTTTCTGGAAGATATCCCAAAGTCAGAATTTAATTGAATTTGTTTTTTTCCCTATATTAAATAATTTTACTTTCCCTGCAATACATGGTAATGTATAGGGAAAGTATTGGAATCATGCCGAAAATCACAACTCGAGTTTTCGACGGATCTACACGTTTCGAGACCCCTAGAATACGAAAAAACCATTTTTAGCGTGACGTCTGTGCGTGTGTCTGTGTGTCTGTCTGTCTGTCTGTCTGTCTGTGTGTCTGTCTGTCTGTGTGTCTGTCTGTCTGTCTGTGGAGATTTTGTATCCACTGTAACTAAAAAACTAATCGACCGAATTTCACAAAATTTGGTAGGTAAGTCACTTGTGGGCGGGGCTAGTGCTGATTAGTTTTGGGTACGATTCGGAATAAAAGAACCCGCCTTTTTTTGCGAAATGGCCCGCAAAAGCTTGTATCCACTCTAGCTGAAAAACTAATGAACCGAATATCACAAAATTCGGTACATGAGTCACGTATAGGTCACTCTGGTGCTGATTAGATTTTGGTACGATTCGGAAAAAAATAACCTGCCTTTTTTTGCAAAACGGCCCGCAAAAATCTTCAAAATCTAAACTAAAGAACTTGGTATACTTAGATATATCCATTAAATGCCCGTTTAATACGTAATGTTTATCGACGAAAAGAATAAAACCAACCCCATTACACTAGGACTAGCCGTTCTCGAGATATTTTAGTTTTTCGTACTTTCCCTACGCCACCTTTGAAAATAAGCCCGGTTACCGAATGAGAACGAAATTTAAATTAAAAGTTAATTACATTTAATTGAAATAAATAGAACGTGGATATAAGTTTGCAGGGAAAGTCATGTGCTGCCCACATCAGATTTTTTTTAATTAAAAAACTATTTAACATATTTTACTGAATTTTTTTTATATATTCTATGGGATAATGTGAATATTTCCTAAAAATTTCGAAGCAATTCGTGAATTTTAAATTTACTTAAAAAATGTTTGAAAAATTAGGTCCCATAGGGTTCAATGTATTTCATTTTTTCAACCCGGGTTCAATAAAAAACTAATTGGGTGATATTATTTATTTATATTCCCATAGGTCCTACAGACCGTCTGAACAACATACTAAAATTTCATTTTGATAAACTCATTTTTACGGCAGTTATCGTGCTAACGGACAGACAGACAGACAGACAGACAGACAGACAGACAGAATGAACAAAGTCATAAACACTTTTCAACTTTGTTGTAAAGTGTTAAAAATCTGATGTGGGCAATACATGCCTTTCCTTATACAATGCAATGAATTTACTACTTTTACATTAAAAAAAATCTGATGTGGGCAGCACATGACTTTCCCTGCAAACTTATATCCACGTTCTATTTATTTCAATTAAATGTAATTCACTTTTAATTCAATTTTCGTTCTCATTTGATAACTGGACTTATTTTCAAAGGTGGGGTGGAAAAATACGAAAAAAACTAATATATCTCGACAACGGCTAGTCCTAGTGTAATGGGGTTGGTCTTATTCTTTTCTTCGTTAAAAATTACGCATTAAACAAGGATTTAATGGATATATTTGAGCATACGTAGCTTTTTAGTTTAGATTTTGGCAATTTTTGCGGGCCATTCTACAAAAAAAGGCAGGTTATTTTTTTCTGAATCGTACCAAAATCTAATGAGCACCAGGGAGACCTATACGTGACTCATCTACCGAATTTTGTGAAATTCGGTCCATTAGTTTTTCAGCTAGAGTGGATACAAGCTTTTGCGGGCCATTTTGCAAAAAAAGGCGGGTTCTTTTATTCCGAATCGTACCCAAAACTAATCAGCACCAGCCCCGCCCACAAGTGACTTACCTACAAAATCTTGTGAAATTCGGTCCATTAGTTTTTTAGTTAGAGTGGACACAAAATCTGCACAGACAGACAGACAGACACACAGACAGACAGACAGACACACAGACACACAGACAGACAGACAGACACACAGACAGACAGACAGACACACAGACACACAGACACACACACAGACGTCACGCTAAAAATGGTTTTTTCGTATTCTAGAGGTCTTGAAACGTGTAGATCCGTCGAAAACTCGAGTTGCGATTTTCGGCATGATTCCCATACTTTCCCTATACATTACCATGTATTGCAGGGAAAGTAAAAATCTGATGTGGGCAGCACATGACTTTCCCTGCAGACTTATATTAACGTTCTCTTTATTTGAACTAAATTTATTTCACTTTTAATTCAATTTTCGTTCTCATTCGGTAACCGGGTTTTTTTCAAGGGTGGCGTTGGGAAAGTACGAAAAACCAAAATATCTCGAGAACGGCTAGTCCTAGTGTAATGGGGTTGGTCTTATTCTTTTCGTCGTTAAACATTACGTGTTAAACGGGCATTTAATGGATATATCTGAGTATACCTAGTTCTTTAGTTTAGATTTTGAAGATTTTTGCGGGCCGTTTTGCAAAAAAAGGCAGGTTATTTTTTTCCGAATCGTACCAAAATCTAATCAGCACCAGAGTGACCTATACGTGACTCATCTACCGAATTTTGTGAAATTCGGTCCATTAGTTTTTCAGCTAGAGTGGATACAAGCTTTTGCGGGCCATTTCGCAAAAAAAGGCGGGTTCTTTTATTCCGAATCGTACCCAAAACTAATCAGCACCAGCCCCGCCCACAAGTGACTTACCTACCAAATTTTGTGAAATTCGGTCCATTAGTTTTTTAGTTACAGTGGATACAAAATCTGCACAGACAGACAGACACACAGACAGACAGACAGACAGACAGACACACAGACACACGCACAGACGTCACGCTAAAAATGGTTTTTCGTATTCTAGAGGTCTCGAAACGTGTAGATCCGTCGAAAACTCGAGTTGTGATTTTCGGCATGATTCCAATACTTTCCCTATACATTACCATGTATTGCAGGGAAAGTAAAAATGGATTTTCTTATAATAGATACTTATATTCTTTCCAAGATATTGAATTTTCGACAATTAGTCGTCATTTCCATAGATTTAGAGACATTTTTATCCAACAGGCGAGATTTTCGTTAATTTGGCAACATTTCAAAAAGTCGCTAAGTTGGATACATCCCGCCGGATTCATCACCAAAATTTCGCAAGCGTTATGGACGGAGAAATAAGTTATTCTTATAGCAAATAAATGACTATTGGTGTCCAAATACAAAAGTATTGCTCAAAGTATCTTTTTTCATAAATGGAACGAACTATATCCACAAGAATGATGTCACCAAATTTAGCGCATGATATTACATATGAAAAGCGAACATGTTTCTCAACAGTTAATATTTTTTTTAATTTATGGGATTTTTTGATAAATTTATTTTAAAAATGTGCAATTTCTTGAGAACGGCTCGTGCTAGCGT
Source organism: Amaurobius ferox (assembly GCA_951213105.1). NCBI lineage: Eukaryota > Metazoa > Arthropoda > Arachnida > Araneae > Amaurobiidae > Amaurobius > Amaurobius ferox. The sequence continues at coordinate 51,808,139 of OX578144.1, forward strand.
TCTGAAGTTTACGTCAATCGTTTTCTAAAGAAAAATTACATAAGATATATCTACTTGTGTAACCTTATTAAAGGTTTTGATTTTTTGATGATTTTTTCAAAATTTCACTCGAAAACTTAGGCGGGTTCTGAACATTCGATTACGTTTAAAAACAATAGTCTTTCAGCATTCACGGATTGTGATTTTTGTACCAAATTTCATTCGAATCGCTCCATTTGTTCGTGAGATATCGTCTCTACAGACTCACTGACACACACACACACACACACACAGAGACATCAACTCAAAAATGTTTGATTCGTGATCAGGGATGCTTGAAACGTGCTCTCTCGTCGAAAACTGGAATTCGAATTTTCTACCCCGTCACAATACTTTTCTTATACATTATGTATATAAGGAAAGTAAAAATATTTTAGACAGACTTTTCTTATACAAAACAATTTTTCAATTGGAAGTATGCGTCTATCACTAATTGTTTAAAAGTGATAATCCTGACCTGTTTTTTTTATCATTCTGTATATTACCAACATTGTTCCGGAATTATCCCATTTCTCCAATGGAAATAATCCAATACAAATCTCAAATTTCGGTCTATGCATATCAAACTTGATTTTTAAAATGATCACAAAAACCTGAGTTATGAAACTTCTCTGAAAGTTTGGTGAGATACCCTACTACGCTAATATATGTTTATTCTTTATATACGAATTCGAAAAAGGTTAATTAATATTTTCTTTTAAAATATTCGAAGATAACTTGAATGTTTTCTTACAACCGCAAGTTTTTTGGTATACTTCTTTGATTAACTGTTTTAACTGGCGATACATTTCAATCAAATTGTGATTTTACATAGATTTTGACATATATACTTTTGCTTAGCCACAGGGAAATAGATTTAAACAAGAAATTTAGGAAATAGCTTCCATATAGTACCAAGTGGTGTGTACATTTTATTTTCAACCGAAATGTTAAGCATTTTTATATTCTTTTGCAAACTCCTTTAGTACAGTCACACGAATTTTCGGAAAATCGGAAATGGCATCTCCTAAATCGGAAGCGACATCTCCAGAATCGGAAGGTACATCTCCAGAATCGGAAGTGGCATCTCCAGAATCAGAAGTGACATCTCCAGAATCGGAAGTGACATTTTCAGAATCGAAAGTGACATCTTCAGAATCGGAAGCGACATCTCCAGAATCGGAAGCGACATCCCCAGAATCGGAAGGTACATCTCCATAATCGGAAGTGACATCTCCAAAATAGGAAGTGACATCTCCAGAATCGGAAGATACATCTCCAAAATCGGAAGTCACATCTCCAGAATCGGAAGGTACATCTCCAGAATCGGAAGCGACATCCCCAGAATAGGAAGTGGCATCTCCAGAATCGTAAGTGACATTTTCAGAATCGGAAGTGACATCTTCAGAATCGAAAGTGACATCTTCAGAATCGGAAGTGACATCTCCAGAATCGGAAGCGACATCTCCAGAATAGGAAGTGACATCTCCAGAATCGGAAGTGACATCTCCAGAATCGGAAGTGACATCTTCAGAATCGGAAGCGACATCTCCAGAATCGGAAGTGACATCTCCAGAATCGGAAGGTACATCTCTAGAATCGGAAGCGACATCCCCAGAATGGGAAGTGACATCTCCAGAATCGGAAGTGACATCTCCAGAATCGGACGGGACATCTTCAGAATCGAAAGTGACATCTTCAGAATCGGAAGCGGCATTTCCAGAATCGGAAGTGACATCTTCAGAATCGGAAGGTACATCTCCAGAATCGGAAGCGACATCCCCAGAATAGGAAGTGACATCTCCAGAATCGGAAATGACATCTCCAGAATCGGAAGTGACATCTTCTGAATCGGAAGTGTCATCTCCAGAATCGGAAGCGACCCTTATACTTCCTCCAAAATTTGATGCTAAATGCGTAACAGTCATTAAGCTCTATAGCTAATCCTGAGACAAAAATGTTTCAAGGAATTTTTTTGAACAGGAAGTGAAAATCTTTAGCGAACATCTTACCCCCTCTAGAATTTCATGCTAATCCATATCAGTCACCATCTAAGCTCTATAGCTTATCCTAAGAAATAGATGTTTTCGGGAAATTCTTCGAACAGGAAGTGAAAACCTTCAGTGAATATCCTACCCTTCCAAAATTTCATGCCGAATCCATATCAGTCATGATCTAAGTTCTATCTATAGCCAATACCGAGAAATAGATTTTTCAAGAAAATATTTTAAACCGAAAATGGAAACCCGGTTGAATCCCTATCACTTATCATCTAATCTAAGCTCTATCTGTAGCTGATATTCAGAAATAAATGTTTCAAGGAAAAGAAAAAAATTGAATCATTAAGCGGAAATTCTTAGTAAATTACCTATCGTTTGATACTAAATCAATATCAGTCATTATTTAACCGTCACAATTTAATAGACGTTAGAAACTATAGATGTTAGAAAATGTTTGGTGAAAACATACATGGCGAAATGCTTATCACCAAACACATGATTATGAGAAACACTTTTAATCTATTTCCCTGATCGCTAATATATGGAGAGTCAAACAAGTCTTCCATTTAAAACACCTTCATAGAGCAGTATGGCTATATTTGGCTTAATAAAAAAAATTTTATTTAGCAAAAGATAAAACTCTTTGCTATCTTCGATTTATTTTCTTGTGAGTGATTTTTTCTGTACAGTCCACTATAACCATATTAGGAGATAAAATTATCTTATAACTTGGTGGATATAAAGTCGTCAGACCAGCCATAATTCAGTGGTTTTATTTTATTCTCCGCCGAGCTAGCGATTATAATAGCATCCGTAAAACTTACATCCGTAAATTATACGAAGTGGGCGACTGAGATCAAATTTTACCAACATAGCAATTTCCCCCACAACATTTGTAGCAGCATTTTTTAACACTTTACAACATAGTTGAAAAGTGTTTATGACATTGTCCATTCTGTCTGTCTGTTTGTCTGTCTGTCTGTCTGTCCATTAGCACTATAACTGCCGTGAAAATGACTATCAAAATGAAATTTTAGTATGTTGTTCAGACGATCTGTGGGACCTATGGGAATATAAATGAATAATATCACCCAATTAGTTTTGGATTGAACCCGGGTTGAAAATATGAAATACATTGAACCCTATGGGACCTAATTTTTCAAACATTTTTTAAGCGGATTTAAAATTCACAAATGGCTTCGAAAGTTTTATGAAATATTCAATTTATCCCATAAAATATATAAAAAAATTTCAGCAAAATATATTCAGTAGTTTTTTAAATAAAAATGAAAATAATAATTGCACCCTTTATATGAAGAGATCACGTGATGATTATATGAAGCGATCACGAGACCCACTTCAAAATAAAATATTGCATCCATCTTGTGTCAAAATTGTGATTTTTAAAGTTCTTTTTAATTCATATTGAGTGTTGTATCCGTCCTGAAACCGCTTTATTTTTGTTTAAATTCTGTGCATCTACATATTGAAACAACGCAATTACAATATAATTGAGTTTAAATGATCATCAAACTTTAATTATTTCTACAACGAAGCCTATTTTTCACTTATGGAAAATGTAAATACCAAAAGATATAGAATGAGTTGTATAAGAATTGCTGCATTTCTTCAACACAAAATTATTTAGCTCATGGAGTCTGCAATATAGCAGATATGAATGAAATATTCATTGATTTTCCGTAGAGAAGCAAATGATTTTTTTCGATGAAGTTTTAAGCATAGAGTTAAATTAATTGTAACTCCATGGTTTTAAGTTTTTAAATAAAATAATTTATTATAATGTTATGATGAATGAAATGAATGGAAAAATGTTTCTGAAAAATGCTGCTTTTATAGAGAGTTTGTTATATTTCGGAGCCGTGTTATACGTATGTTCGATGACGTCATTTGAATAAATTTCATTTATTTTCGATGAAGTTTTCGAATATAATAAATTACTGTAGTATTATGATAATTTTTAAAATATTACCCAGGGATGTATAGTATTTTAGAGATGTTTAAACTAGGCATTTAAATTTCAATGCATTTGAATGAAGTTCATTTTTTCCTATGAAGTTTTAAGTTTCCAAATATAATAAATTAATGTAGTATTGTGATCATTGTAAAAATATTACCGAGGAATGTATCGCATTTTAGAGATGTTTAAATAAAATTGAATTGAAGTTGGAAAGCGTTTCATAATTAATGCTTTATGCATGATTGATCTTTCTTGATTTCTTTTACGCTCGTAATTACCGTCGAATAGGAAGATATTCTGCATTTAAAAATAAATCAGAAGGTGAAAAGATCATAAAATTAGAAGCTGAACAATTATAATAAGTTTGAAGGGGAATAATGCTTTTTATTAACACTTTCCAACATAATTGAAAAGTGTTTATGCCTTTGTTCATTCTGTCTGTGTGTCTCTTTGTCCGTTCGAACAATAACTGAAGTAAATATGACTTTAGCAAAATGGAATTTTAGTATGTTGTTAAGACGGTTTGTGGGACATATGGGAATGCAAATGAATAAAAATCTGATGTGGGCAACACATGACTTTCCTTATATAATGCAATGAATTTACTATTTTACAGTAAAAAAAAAAAAATTATTATTATAGTAGATATTTATATTCTTTCCAAGATATTGAATTTTCGTTAATGAGTCGTCATTTTCATTGATTTAGCGACATTTTTATCCATTTGACAGGTTTTTCGTTAATTTAGTAACACTGAAAAAATCGCCAAGTTGGCGACATTCCACCAAATTCGTCACCAAAATCTCGTCAAGCGTTATGGATGGAGAAGTAATTTATTCTTACAGCAGATAAATGACTATTGGCGTTAAAATACAAAAGTATTACTCAAAGCATCTTTTTTTATGAATGGAACGAGCTAGATCCACGAGAATGATGTCACCCAATGTATCGCATGGTATTACATATGAAAATTGAACAGGTTTATCAATAGGAAATATTTTTTTTATTTTATATAACTTTTTGATAATTTATTTGAAAAATGTGCAATATCTCAAGAACGGTTCATGTAGGCGTTCTAAAATTTATGTCAATCGTTTTCTAATGAAAAATTACGTAAGAAAAGTCTATTTGCGTAACTTTATTAGCGGCTTTGATTTTTCGACGATTTTTCAAAATTTCACTGGAAAATTTAGGGGGATTCTGAACATCCGATTGCGTATGAAAACAATAGACTTCTAGTGTTTACGGTTTGTGATTTTTGTACCAAATTTCATTCAAATGGGTCCATTCGTTCATCAGTTATCGTTTCCATAGATTCACTGACACACACACACACACACTCACCCACCCACACACACACACACAGATATCACTTCAAAAATTTTTGATTCGTGATCAGGTATGCTTGAAACGTGCTCTCTCGTCGAAAACTCGAATTCGAATTTTCGACCCCGTCACAGTACTTTCCTTATACATTATGTATATAAGGAAAGTAAAAATAATCGTGTCAATAGCTCAATGGGTTCAATGAATCTCTGACCAATCAGAGATAGAGTTATTTGATACTTCGCTTACAATTATAACGAAAATAAATTCAAAAATTACGAAAATAAATTTACGAAACTTAAAATGTTTAAAAAAGCAATTCAGAATAACGTGTTGTAAGAAGCAGAAATATACTGAACGTCAGCTTTTTTTTCCCTTTTAGAAAAGTTGACGTTCTACATGTCCTTCGGCCATTCCGAGAGTAAATACCATCTACCGCCAAGAAAAAGAGAGAAACCCTGAATATTCTGGAATTCGATGCGGATAAAAACGGGGAAAAGTACCCGCACATGCTACCGTGTTTTCCTCTCAACCTCAAACATCCTTCTCTGCCCCACGCTCCCTTCTGTTTATAGGGATTTCTCCTCCGGGGCACGAAGCTTTCTGGCTTCCGGGAAAGGGGGTAAGAATTAAGTTTTGCCCTGGTAAACAAGGAAGGATGGGCCGAATCACGTTCAGAAGTAGATGAGGAAAGCGTAAAGAGAGAAAGGGGGTTGTTTGCAAATAAAATCCCGTTTTTCAGACGTGTGAAGAAAGTTGATCGAATTCCTTTATTCTTCTAATCTTTTTATAACACAGATAACATATTATTTCTTTGTGACCAAGAAAGCCCATTTACACGTTTAATAAAAATTGCAGATATAATTTAATATTTATTCATATCGCACACAGTTATCAATACAACAAGGAAATAAAAAATTTTGATAAACAGATAAAATAAGAAATCTAATATGGGCTACATTTCACTTTATTTACAGACCCATTCTTTATTATTCACATTTCTTGTAATGCATTAATTTAAAGGAGTACAGAAAATAAATTTGTATTGTTTTTCAGTTTTATATAAATTTTTTTATACAAATGTTTTCTTTTATTGGGTTTAAATGTGCTATTTAAAATAAATAAAAATATTTAAATATGTTTTTAAAAAATTTTAAAATGAAAAAATTACTGAAGTTTATAAATATGAATAAAAATACTCTACAAAATAAAATATTATTTATCGAAAAATCAACGATATTTTATTTGTCTTCAGGATATTTTGATATACTGATAAGAAAAAAAAAAGTAAAAAATATATTA
>OX578144.1:51817262-51819762 GCA_951213105.1 Amaurobius ferox
CAAATACACACACACACACACACACACACAAACACACATCGGCCGTCCAAATAGATGCTCAAGTCAACTGGATGAGTCGGACGGTCTGGGTCTTCAACACACACACATCATCGTGCACACACAAACAATTCCACACACACACACACACACACACATAAAGAAATCATCTCGGGAAATGCTTGATTCGAGTTCAGGGATGCTTGAAACGTGAACTTCCGTTAAAAACTCGAATTCAAACAACAGTACTATTACTCGGTCGACTCACCTAAAACAAAGGATCTAAAACTCTTGCAACAAAACGGCAACTCGAAGTAAAATATTGAATATTATATTTCAGGAATAAATAAAAATTACCAGTGTATGATTGTAAATTATTTAAATGAAATCAATATACGTGGAGCGATCAAAAAGAATGGGCAAGGCTCCTAAATACACAAGCTGACGCAACCGCCATTTTGACTCCAACCGGTCCACTCAGGTATCGTCTGCCTGTGCTATTTCAATGGCGCGTGCATATGTTACATGGCTGATATGTGATACTCAATTTAACTGTAAAATAGGCGCTGCTGCTTTCAAAAAATTGTATCATCAATCATTCAAGAAGGTAATCTATAATGATGCTTAGATTTTCTCGAGATCCTTAAAAAAGAACGTGAAATGTTTCGTCCGCTGTTGCGTCAGCCTGTATATTTAGGAGTCTTATGAATGTGTGTTGCCTTATCTCAAGAACTCCCATGCTGCAGTTACAGCATTCTCCACCGAAAGTAAATGCCTATTTCTATGAATATAAATTTTACGCAAGTTAAATCGCGCATTAATTATTCACTCAAGGATCTTTTGACAGAGTGAAATCGATTCCCTAATCAACAATATTGGCCGTGAAAAAATTTCCAAAGTTACAAGACCTAAACCATTTTGAAACAATCAGACCAAACGGTGAAATAATAGATTTCAGGAGTCGTACAAAAATTGAACTTCGATCGATAAAATTTTCATTCGAAAACTTACATGAGTATCTTGCGCAAGAATTTATACAGTTCCCAATTTTTTTTATCGAAAACGTTAAACAATGATATCTTAGATAATTTTGATCGTCTAGGGATGGAACTTTCTGTTTGACACATTGGATTGTGGGAAATATGTTCACAATTGAAATATATTTTTCCTAAAGGGACCGCATAAAAAATTACATTTTGTGCCTTTACACTCAAAGGTGTCACATGATCAAAATTTGAATATGATGAAAGTCTACCTTAATTAAAGCATTTCTTAAATTGAAACTACTGTATACCAAGAGTGGCGACACGTCACAATTTCAAAACACTAATTATTAACAAATGACAAATCTCAAACAGATCTAAAAGTCATTTTATTACACAATCATTCTACAGACGTAAATACAGCCAAAGCGCTTTCGAACATCTTCCATGTTCATATAGGATGATTGTATAATAAAATGACTTTTGAATCTGTTTGAGATTTGTCATTTGTTAATAATTAGTGTTTTGAAACTACTGGTGTACGACCAAAGTTGCGCAATATTTCTAAAACACCCTGTGTAGATAATATAACAGCAGGATTTTGCAGTTTTTTCTATACCTCACTACACTCAAGTTAAATTGCGGCAAGTATAAACATAATTACAGATTCCACTCCTTAATCCACCCCCCTTTCTCTCAAACTTTAAAGAAAGTATTTCTTTCACTTTCACAATTCCTCCAACACAGCTGACACAGCTCAGGAGGAGTCTAACATTTTCGGGGTAAAAATTCCAGCTTTTTTATCCATATTTTCCTCTCAACGGACGGAAAAATCCACACCGTTCGCTATTGGGCTTCCCTTTCATCTCCGTCTGCCGCGACCATTTCCCTCTCCCCATCCTCTTTTCGGGAGCATACGTATCCCGTAATTTTCCGGAATAGAAATTAAGTTTTGTCCGTGAAGGCAAGGAAGCTAGAAGAGGAGGGGTACAGTAATTTCCGGTTTGCAGAAGAAAGTGGCTGTCCCAAAAACCAAAATCATGGTTAGGGGACTAGATTCATTTAAAGGGACCAAGATGTGACAAACATTCAAAAAGCCAGTTTTTCGTCTAGTAGTTCAAACAAATTGTACACTTTGTGCGAAGAATAAGGAAAAATTGAGCAACGTTTACATAAGTTTTCTTTAAAATAAGTTTTGTTGATTACAAATATATACAGAGTGTCCTGTCCCAAAAAATACTCCCGAAATTTGAAAACAAATATCTCGGAAACGGTTACTTATAAAAATGTGATATAAAGTGTATACTTATTGGACAGTCAGGACAGACAGACAGTCAGTTCGTTCAAATTTCTGCTAACAGATGGCGCTGCAGGCAGCTCTTAAATTTCCTTTAAATAGTCAGTTGTTCTATAGAGTTAGTTTAGTCTTCTTTGTGTTCCGCTGCCGATACATAAAAGAAATATTTTGTGCAGTGAACGAAGTGGTCAGAAACATTGTACGAGAGATGTATTCGTTGGAG